>JALPQI010010520.1:0-41205 GCA_025490895.1 Thaumatotibia leucotreta
AAAACCATTTTAGACATCGTTATTATTATTATTTTTAAACAATTTTCAGATTTTACTAAAAAGGGAAAACACGCTTTAAAGCTTCATACAGCACATGCAAAAAATAGACTTACTTAAGCTCAATATAGGTACATATAATTAATAATTATAATTTCTTGGAACTTTATTATATAAGTATTAAAAAAATGTTGTTTGTTAGCTAAAGATTTAACATAGTAATAAGTATATTTTGTCCTATTACCTATGCATACGGACGACCCTATGCATACCTATGCATATGCATATGAAAAGCGCTATCTCCTGCCCACCGCGGGCGCAACATTGCGCAATCTTTTTGGGGCTTTTAGAACTCGCGTTGACGTCCACATTCATCTTAGTACAAAAGGTCACTCGAGGTCAAATAGATGTGCATTTAGACCAAACGAGCACTCGCTCATTCTATCCCCCACTTTACGAAATTCGTTCGTTACACAAAACGTGATTCGTCGAAATTCGTTGATTTTGTAGAGTGGGGGATAGAATGACCGAAGGCTCGTTTGGTCTATGCACCTTAATACGGGTCAGGTGTAATTTTTCATAGAAAAAAAAAACTACACACTGGCTGATTTCAAAGAGAGTTTTCAAATATTATAATATATGTATAAGATAGGTATAATTATTTTTAACATCATATTAAATTGTAATTTTCCTAAATTAATTATAGAATCGAAATAAAAAAATAAATGGTCGTTGCACTGATTTGTGCAGGCAATATTTTAGAGTGTATAAAAAACTGCCAAAAATATATGGAGAAAGGATCTTTATAAACATGAGTTGCTATTTTTATATCCACGTACCTAGGTAGTTATCTAACGGTAAAATTACATATTTTTTCATTCTATGACAAAACCGAAAAAACATTTTAAAAAAGTGTGTAAGTAAGTAAGTAAGTAAATATTCTTTTCCCCTCACTAGCTCGTAAAGTGCTCGTTTATCCTTTAATACGAACGTGTAAAAACGGATATTATTCACTTGTGTGGCAAAGTAATGACCCTGGTTTTGGAATAACAAAACGTAAAATGTGCATGGAAATTGTTCCATATTAATGATAATTAAATAATTTGTTTGAGAATTTAGTGTAAAATACAAACCTTTATATAATATGATGATTTTAACATATAAATCCTAAAATTCCATAAGTAACAATTGTTTTAGTGAATGATGATAAGATGACTAGATGCAATCACAAAACGCAGAAAATGTCAACGTCAATATTGTCAAAGAATATTATAGGTTATAATCTTTATTTACCGACTCGAACACGCATAAAAATAGTAAACTAAACAACTTTCAGGGTGTTCTGTTATAATTTTGTAAAAATAATGAATGAGAATGATTTAATAATGCATTGGCATTGGTGTGCAACTACAGGAATGTGTTAAAATCGTGCTGCGTTTACTTTTTCGTGCTAAGTTTAGTGCGACAAAATCTTGCATTAAATACATGAAACATGATGCATTTGGAAAATTATTATCACTAACCCGATAATGATTGTAATGTGAACAAATAATTACCTTTTTTGAGTTTCCTCGCTATAGTGAGGGGAAAAGTTTTGTGTTACACACGGGTGCAAATGTATTTTACTTCTCGTATGTTAAAACACTCGCTGCGCTCAGGATTATATTTTAGAACCACTCGCTTCGCTCGTGGTTCAACTATAGAATCCTTTCGCTTGCTCGTGTTTCAATTTCATACTCGCGGGTAAAATACAACTTTGCACCCTTGTATAACAAATAACTATTATTGTGCACCACATACTTAATTAAAATACAAATACAGAAAAACATGTATCGATAGGCAACAACAGGCGGTCTTATCGCTTACAAGCAATCGCTTCCAGACAACCTTATTCTTTAACCTTATTCTGTGTGAATTCTTTGTATTTATAATTTGTTCTTGCCGTGTTGTGACGGCAGTAAGAATACATTTGTCACCGCCACAACTCCTCCTGCGGGTGTCGTAAGAGTCGACTAAGGGATTGAAGTGTCACTTACCATTATTTTGATAAAAGATTGGTGATGGGCAGCAGCGTCATCATAGTGGACACATTACTGCGATCGCCAATCCGCTTGCCCAGCGTGGGGATTATGGGCAATTACCTCCTAATGCGTCTAATACGCATAGTAATAGGAGAGGCCGATGTCCAGCAGTGGACTATCATAGGCTGATGATGATGATGATGTTGATAATATTTTCTATTAAATTTTATACCTGGCCCGATATTCTTTGACCTAGAGTGTACAATATAACTAATATATATTATGTAAGTTCATGAATCTAATTACTAAGAATATTTTTTTGCTAGTTTAGAACCTACCACGAACCAAAAACGAAGTTTTGCCTCTCTCCCGCACTCATAGATTCGAACGTAAGTGTGACAGGGAGGCAACCCACATGGCATGGCAACAAGTCAATCTCTAAACGTCTGAGCTATCTTTTCCACGTGTCATCTTTATCAGTTGTTTTTTGATAAATTGGTTTTGTTCAGGCATTGTGGTTGGATTTAACATTGATTGTGAAATCATTAGCACATTTTTATGTAATACTTTTAATGTCTATATATTCTCTCTGCTGAACAGCATACTTCTTTTAAAACATAAAGGTGCGTTCAAACCAAAAGAGCATCCGCTATACTAACCCCCCACTCTACGAAATTCGATCGTTACATAAAACGTGATTGGTTGATTTCGTAGAACGGGGGATAGAACAGCGAATGCTCTTTTGGTTTGAACGCACCTTAACCAGATGTCAAATCCTGAACAGAATTTTGAAATTTCGCGGACATTTACCAAAAAAAATTTTTTTATCATCACGTGTGCTCAATAAAGTACGGAAACTGAAGTGTTAGTAAAAGGATTACTGAAGTTGGAAAAAATTACACGTCATATTGGCTAGGGGGGAGGGGGGGTCCTGAAAATATCACCAAGTATCACCATGGGGGATGGGGGAGTCTAAAATAGGCCAAAATCGTATGACGTGATTAATGGACAAGCCCCAACCAGAGTCTTTCGCATTTGATTTTTTCTATGGTACCTAAGCACTTCTGTTATTACATTGTGGGATTACTTATCCGCATTGTAAAAAAGTAACACCAACATCAATTTGTTTAATTATAAAATAAGTAAAAAAGTTTTAAGTTAAACGGTTTTTATTGCACCAAAAACTAGAAAATAAAAATTAAGTAGTTATAACTAACCGTAGATGCTACTTTCTGTAGATTACTCACGTGAAACTATTATCACTGTAGTCTTCCCAAGTCGGATGCTGAAAGCCACGTTTAGCCTCTATGTTAGTGGATTAAGCGTTACCTAATCGGAAACTTTTACCAAACTGAAATAAAAACGTGGGGCGTACGCAATTGTGATTAAGTCACTATAGTTATTTAAGAACACATGGAAATCAAGACAGCAATAGTGTAATAAGTTTTGTTCTGGCCTTGATAAAAGCTATTTACCTCTGTAGAAGTGATGGAACAGATGGATAATTAATTGGAAAATTATTAAAGCTACAATTACATATTTTGAACTTGTATTGTATGTTTCTTTATAATAACGCCCCACGTTTTTATTTTAGTTTGGTAAAAGTTTCCGATTAGGTAAAGCTTAATCCACTGACATAGAGACTAAACGTGGCTTTCAGCATCCGATTTGGGAAGACTACAGTGATAATAGTTTCACGTGAGTAATCTACAGAAAGTAGCATCTACGGTTAGTTATAACTACTTAATTTTTATTTTCTAGTTTTTGGTGCAATAAAAACCGTTTAACTTAAAACTTTTTTACTTATTTTATTTTCAAGTTTTTAGTGCTATTGTTAAGTTAATTTCCGATACTATAAGATGTTTTGTGAGATATTTTTGTAATATGTAATAGAATTATACATGCTAAGTAGCGTTTATACTCTCGCGCTTTCATTACGAATCACGACGCATATGTAAACGTAATAGACATTATTTTATGTGTAACGGGAGGCGAATCCCTGCTGAATAGATATATTTTAGAAATCCGACACTAAAAAAATGTTACTTACTAAATATCTCGATCGACAAATGAAAACCAAAGGCTAGGCGTGGTTAATGTAAGCTTGAATGCCCGAAGTGTCTCAAATGGACGTGTTATTCATACAATAAGTACCTTAGATAACAGAGATCTCACAATAAGGAATATATCAATCAATTTGGTTTATTGAGAAAATCAAGTTTAAATTTTTATGTTGTACACATTATACAAGTCGAATTTCGAGACTAACTCATTCTCTCAGTCGACCAAACTCGGAAAGGGTCAATCCATGAAATCTATCAACCGGAGGGACATAGGCCCGACGGCACTATGGCACGCACTACGTGAATCCGAGAGACTCACACTCTCTGTCTATCAACTGGAGGACCGCAGGTCCGAGTGCACGTCCCAATACGCAAACCACCTGCGCTGTCAGCCTATCAACCGGAGGGCTGCAGGCCCGACGGCACGTCCTACGCGAACCCGAGGGGTATACTCATAGTCTCAGTCTCATCAACCGGATGACTGCAGGTCCAACGGCACGTCCTACGCGAATCACTCACGCTGTCACTCTATCAGCTGGAGGGCCGCAGGCCCGACGGCTCGCCCTACGCGGACCACTCACGTTGTCACTCTATCAGCTGGAGGACCGCAGGCCCGACGGCTCGCCCTACGCGATCCACTCACGCTGTCAGTCTATCAGCCGGAGGGCCGCAGGCCCGACGGCTCGCCCTTACGCGAATCACTCACGCTGTCACCCTATCAGCTGGAGGGCCGCAGGCCCGACGGCTCGCTTTACGCGTCCCACTCACGCTGTCACCATATCAGCCGTGACCCTATGAGTCTATCAGCCGGAGGGCCTCATTAATGACATACGGTACTAAACCGTGGTCGCTTACAATGGGCCTCATAAACGCACTAAGCACATGAATTTGTGTAATGTTGAAAATATTCTTCATAAGAAGGCTCAAAGTCACCCAAAGGGCAATGGAGAGGCCTATGCTAAGAGTCTCTCTGCGAGATCGGATTAGAAATGAGACTATCCGTAGCAGAACCAAAGTAACCGATATAGCTCTTCGAATCGCTAAACTGAAGTGGGCGGGGCTCGTCGGTGGAACCGATGGACGTTATGGCGTTAAGGTTCTCGAGTCTCACGTTCTTGGTCACGTACCGGGAGGCACAGCGTGGGTAGGCCCCCCACAAGGTGGACTTCATGACCTGGTGAAGGTGGCACAGGGCCGGTCTCTGTGGCAATCTCTGGGGGAGACCTATAATCACCAGTGAATGTCTTTCGGCTGATATGATGATGATGATTATAATTAAATACGTATGTTTCTACCAAATATCTAAAGCAGTACTTCAAAATCTACATATCGCTAAACCTAGCGGTTGTGGCAGGCAGTAACACTGGAGTATCAGATTTGAGGAGTTGGACGTTAGTATTAAATTCGCATGTTTCTACTTAATAAGTACTATAGAACTTCTTTAAAATCAAGATATCGATAAAAGACAAACCTTGCGGTTATTATAGGCAGTACTGCAGCATCAGGAGTGAGGAGTTGGATTTCAAGATCAGGCTGTTAGTATTTGTTTATGCCAAACATGCTGTACTTTCATTTTCACATGTCTAGCACTCTCGGTTAAGGTAAGCAGTAGGTCTGCAGCATCAGGCTTTGAGGATACAAGGATACAAATATTATAATATTGCATTATCAAGGGAACTTGATAAGAGTTCCAAATTTTATTGATTTCGGTGCAGTAGAAGTGGTCGAAAAATCGATCACAAAATTTGAAGCATCGACGACAGTTGATACGCGGTGAAGTTAATAAAAACCGTTTAATAAAACAAATTGATGTTTCCTAATCATGAATTGACTACAGCACCCTCTATAGCAAATTCAACGCAACGGAGAGTTGTCGAGTTTGCGGACGATTGTGGTAGACACGCGTCTTTGAGTGGCTTAAGGTACTACTACGTACAGATGTCGCTAGTGATTAGCTTCACAATACCATTGACTAAATTCGCTGTGATCGACGGAAGGTAGTCTGGTGTAATTGGAAGCACGTTGGACCGGTAATCCAGAGGGAGCGGGTTCGAATCCCGTGACAACCAGAGTCTTTCGCAGTTGATTTTTTCTATGGTAAGCACATCTGTTACGACATTGTGGCACTTAAAAGGAGGATTCGACACCACAAGAAACTGTTTGATAAATAAATTGTATTTTTTTCGAATTCGATTTTTTTTTATTATTCATGCAGATAGACTGAAAACAACTGATGTAAGCCCGTATCCTGATACCCTCTTCTAGGTTGATCTCATATGTTTATCACAGTCTATTTTCGGAGGTCGGGTGCTGAAACCAGGGATCGGAAAAGAATTTTAAAAAACCTGGAAATAGCCCAATATTTTAAAATATTTTATACTCTTTATGTCAATATTTTATGTAATTTGCAACATAGTATTTTTAAATGACTTAATTAACTTAGAATTTATATATCGAAGAACGGAAATAACCGTTATTTGTTGTATGGAGAAAATACCGGTTTCCGGTCCTTGGCTGAAACTACTTCCTCTGGTAGTTTGTGACTATTGTATGGTGTGATATGCATGGTTTTTGTAGTTCTAAGTGATTACATAAAAATGTGTTGTATGCATAATATTACATAACGTCCATTGCACATTTAATATAAATCCTGAAATCATTAGGCAATAAACAAAGCCTACCTACCAGATTCTTATCTCAGATAAACTTCCTAGTAATCTACATGGCAATCTACCTATAATCCTAGGGGAGAGTGGGTAGAATTCGTACAGTGATCATATCTCCGCTATTCGACATGCGGACATGTTCATATTTTAATGTATCATCAACATCATCATCTCAGCCATAAGACGTCCACTGCTGAACATAGACCTCCCCTCTGGACCTCCACGTGTACCGGTTAGATGCGACCTGCATCCAGCGTGTCCCGGCGACCTTCATGAGGTCGTCTGTCCATCTTGTGGGTGGACGTCCTACGCTGCGTTTGCCTAGCCGTGGTCTCCACTTGAGCACTTTTCGACCCCATCGACCATCGACTTTTAATGTATAATGGCCACTAATATGCATAACTTACCACCGAGAAGGGAAGGAAATATGACAGCTAGTTTCTTGAAAAGAAATTCAAATGTGTTTTTGACACTTCAAAGTAAAAACGGTCTTTTTTAAATGCATTTATTTCATAAAGCTTTGCTCAGATACAAACGTAATTAAAATAAATCCTAAACTTTAGAAATCGGCAACTATAAGCTAATCTTGGAACTAGGAACCTACGTATGAATGGTTATGTTTATTTTTTGATTTAACTTTTTAATTTTTGGTTTGTTTACCTTCTTAAAGCCAAGAATATATGAGAATCCTTACTGTACTTTATTTATTATTTACTTAAGTCATCGATACATAAAAATAATATTTCTAAATACTGTGGCAAAAAATATGGTTTACGAAGGTACCGTATGGGGCGCTTTCGTACAATTTTAATTTTTCGGGAAAAGCAATCTGCCGTTGTTACCTTATTTTGTACTAGCTCTAAGCCAAATTATTATTAAAGCCAGGTAAACTAGCCACCAAGCAGCATTGATTTTATTTTAAAATTGCCAGTAGTTTTTTTTCTATTAGGCATAGAATAAAAAGTGTACGAACCCTAACCAGTTTCCCCTTCATGCTGGATATATATAGATCGACAACGCCATCTATGGCATAAATGACTTAATTTAAACTTAAATTATTGACCATCGACATCAGCCTATCGCAGCCTATTGCTGGACATAAGCTTCTCCTAAGATTAATCTATGCGCCTGGACGCATTAATTTCTAATTAATGTGTTTTTTTTTATTTCTGTATCCTATTTTGTATTACTATTAATTTTTTTTAATTGTATAATTTTAGTTTTATGACGCATTGGTGTTCTACTGTAATGTAATGTCATGAAAACTTTTGTTTTAATAAATAAATAAATAAATTAAGAGGTAATGCCCATATCTGTGTTAGTACACACGGAAAGGTATGTCACGACACTTAAAATAAACCTTATGTGTTCATTAATATATCTAAGTCAATTTTAAGCACCGTGAAAAGTTATATTTCCGTGTGCTTTGAGCAGTTTTTTTTTATTTTATTCATTTTAATAATTTTGATTTCATGGGTAAATTTTGGGTTATTGCTACTTACTAACTTTCGATCCCGATGGAAAAAAAGTCTCATGGATTTTTTCCTATTTTGTTACCATTTTCTTACTTTAAATTTTCATACTTAGGTACTTATCAATTTACTTCTCTAACATTTATGCCACCGGAAGATTTTGGGGAGTTGGATAGTATAATCTTTACATCAAGTCATTTTTCTATTGTTACTCAAGAAGCAGTAGAATATTTAATTTAGGTTCCGGGTTCGAATCCCGGTATTATTTGTGTATTTATTTACATCATAATTATTTGTTCCTTGGTTGGTTGGCTGTCTATGTATTTAAGTATCTATATGTATCTATCTATAATACATGTGTATCGTCGCCTGGTACTCGTACCCACATCACAAGCCTTAATTGAGCTTACTGTGGGACTAGGTCGATTTGTGTAAGATGTCCCAATATATTTATTTATTTAAAATCTGTTAAACTCAGCAGTAGAGTACCTACACAAAAGACATTCGAAAAAAAATCTCATTACCTAGTCTTCTATTAATATTATTGTAATTACTAGAGTCACTTTATAGATATTTCAAAGAGACTGAAAGATACCACAGGTGACCAAAGAGCTGGCAGCTACCTCGCTCAACAGATCAGCCTCGTGATCCAGCGGGGTATACGTAATGCTGCCAGCATCTTTAGTACCATGCAGCCGGGGGCGTTTTTAGATTAAGATTAGTAAGTATATATGTACAGTTTTCATTTGCTTTTAATTTAAGGGAAGCTTATTTAGATCAAATATAATTTATCTAAGAAACTAGTGTCTTAACTCTTACTGTTATTGAGTTACTAAAAAAATAAATTTAATGACTGAACAAGTGTATTGCAACCTTTATTACATTCAAATGTTACTTATTTTGACATGTGCCGTCAGTCACCTGAGATTAACTTTTATGTTATTCTTAAGGTTCTCTCACGCTTACTATTTCATTTATTATATGTATGAAAACGTAAAAAAAATTGTTTTCCAATTTATTAAAAGCTGATATACCAGGCAACTTTTATTAATGTCCCAAGTAACGTGTCCAATTTAATGCAAATCAACACGAACAGTCGAACACCCTGTATTTGTTTATAGTGTAGCTTTATAATATTATAGTTTTAATACTGTATATTTTTATTGCTTATTAATAAAAATAAAAAAAATACCAGGGAGAAATAAAACCACTGCATAATTTGGAACTCTCATAGAGTTTATTTGTTCTTAGAACAACATTATACTATCCCGCGCGCTAGGCACGCTCCTCTCGGCGCCGGCAGGGGGGAGGGGGAGCCTGAGGGGGGGGGGGGGCTACTGTGGCCTATCCCACCAAACTTTACAAGTGTACAATCATACCAATACTTTTTCTGCCCTCCGGCCGGCAAACAGCACTCTGCCGGCCGCTGCGCTAAACTAAATTGCCGCCTCCCGGCTCCGTTGAGCCGAAAAACAATATACACACCTCAGCCGTTATGAGGGTTTTTGATACTTTTTCTGCCGCTATGGGGAGGTGAGATGGCAGCACTGAGCCGACCGTTTAACGAACTGTCAAAATAAATACGCGCATTTAATTTTCAACATATTTATAGGTTTATTTATTCTGAAAACCATTACTTTAGGCATATTGTTACCTAAAATAAATAAATAAAATAGTTCCAAGTCAATTCTCATGAAATTAACAAAGTTAAAGTAATTATTTTTAATACCAGTGACTTTGCGCGCCTGTTTTATAGCTCAGTCTTCAGTTCGATGACCGTGTAATAGTCGTAATCCATTACAAAATCAATTCTCTTCCAAATAAAATAGAATTTCAATATTTTAGGCCCAGGTGCCTATGAATAGTATGAATCTGACAGTTGTCGAGACCAGGTGCGTACGAAGCGCCGCCTGGTGGCAGAAAAATTATCGAAAACCCTCATTGGGAAAGCCTCGGATCACATGTTTGTCGGCCTCTGCTTCGCCTCGGTCTACAATTACACGTCATCCGAGACATTTCCCACTTAAACGGCCTTGGCATGTAATGTACTATTATATTCGTTTAATTAGACGATTTTCACTTGTTATTTTAACAAGTAACGGGACTCGACATGTCGTTTGCGTCAATCGTCAAAATATACGCTTGTAAAGTGTTGTGACATGGGCCACTGGTGTCTTAATTTATCATAATAACATTAACAATACTCATGTCGCTTATTTATTTAAATCATTCCAAAATATCAATTATTTTACACGATTTATTTCATATTTTTATCTGTCTTTCAACAATACATAAATTGATTAAGAAAATAGTTTTATATTGTATTTATTTTTATTGTATAGTTTACAGGTACATGTAGATATATACTTTATAATGGTCGAGCGCATATATAGGCCTACTGCGAACTGCGATAATCGTAAATTTCCAGAATCTGTCCCTGTCATTCCAATTAAGCAATTGTTGGGAGTAACAGAGACAAATGTTCGAAATTCACTGTAGACCTTTTGGTTCAAAGTTCTTACCGCAAACATCGAAAATAGAATAGTCTTACCCCTTATTCATTAACAATAAGCCGTAAGCTCGTTTGTCCTTTTCGGGCTTACTAATATGTCTATAAGACCAAAAAGGACGAACGATACTTAAGTTACTTAAGTTAGGAGACGTTTATGACTAAGGGGGTAAGATAGCTTGTTTCCCGAAGCGGACTCACGTTCAAAAAGGAACCAAACCACATGAATTTGTCATTGTAAATATTAACTCTTTTATTTTGTATTTAGGTCTTAATAAGAACGAAAAATTCTTATGGGTTGGTTCCCTTTTGCATAACTACGTCCAATTGCAAAAGGCATGTTGGCTACGCTTGCAGCTAGCGAAGGCCATAAGCAATCTGTCTCTGCAATTGAGCAGTGGAATGATAGAGACAGTTGTAGGTATTCAATTTTCGATGTTCCCAGTTAGCCTTCAGGGTAGGAGGGGACAGGGGTAATACCGGCGCCGCTCTATAGGCCGCTTAAAGCTGTCACAACTTAACTTTAAACTTTAATTCCTAACTTGTACTTTATTTATCTACAAAATAAATAATTTACGTAACGATATCACTGCGAGAGCGTTCACTCCGCGCTGGTACAGTCAACAAAAAATCTGGTGTACTTTTAGACTCTATTTAGTGGTAATAAAGTCGAAAAGTGGAAGACCACATTTTTGGCTGACTACGTTCTCGTTCTCGCTTATTCCGCTTAATACCATTCAACATATTCAAACTTTTCCTTACATAATTATACAGTGTGGAAATCTAAAAGGATATATTACACGTTGTATGTAGATTTACACACATAGCTCAGACTAATCATCGTAAAATTGATTAAACTCGCATAAAGAACAAGATATACTCCACCATCGTTTTTTCGTAGATATATCTGTACATATGTAGGTGTTCGCACATTATGACAACTCCACGCTAGCAACTTACCGAGGAGAAATTTCATAAGTTGCGAAACTTCTATAGAGAATGTTCTCGGAAATTAAAATTTTACAAGCAATCTAATCATGCCAAATCGTTGTATACCTATACATGTTTTTTAAGGTATATTTTATGCCTTGTCGACTCGATTGTGAAATACATAACACTTTTTTATAAATTCTCATGGGAACATTCTCAATGAGAACTAACTCTTAAATTCTCAGGAAAATTCTAGGAAATTTCCGAGAAAATTCCCGCAATTTTGAGAATGTTCTGCAACTTGTACAGTCAAGTGCAAAAATAAGTATCGAAAAAATCCGCTCATAAATATGTTACGACGTTCATATTACACGGAATTAGAGTGCACTGGGACATATTTTTGAACATTTTTGTGTACACTTTATTTTGTCTTTGACTGTACATTGCTAGTCGGGGTTGACGTTTAGTGTACGACGCGTAGACCACTTGTACACTACTTTAATATATTTTTTGGTAAATGTTGTGTCATTTGTTGTGTCAACAGTATATTAAACCCAGAATATATGGATGCCGTTTTGCAATAATGCGTCAACCCACATCTATTTTGCAATAAAATGTCAACTTTAATTAGTAATTTATAGAATTGAGTTTTAATTGACAAATTGATGTGGGTTGACACATTATTGCAAAATAGCATCCATATGACACAGGGCCTAAATATTAAATGAATATTATTAATATTTGACATGAAGTCGAGTCTCCGTTCAGTTGTTATAATGTGCGAAGACCTTTAATATACGATATTTTTAATCAATTTTTCAATTATATTTAGTACCAGCGGCCCTAGCACATCTTGTGAGACAGCAACTCGCGGCCTTCTCGCGGCTACCTCTTTAATCAATACAATCTAAATGAGACGGGTAGCCGCTACAAGGCCGTGACTTACTGTCAATCACAAGATGTGCTAGGGCCATAGTAATTATACATCACAATTTAGCGATAAATATTCGGAACTATTACAAACAAATTAAGTTTTTAACCAACAGAACTCAAGTTGTATCATTGTGTCATGAGGCAGACGCACACGCCGAGTGTTTAGCGCGCACTTTCTTTCTATCCTTTTCGCTCATATTTTAGTATTGTTGGGAGCGAAAGGGATAGAAAATAAACCTGCGTTAAATTCACTGCTGCAACTCATTGTTTTGTAAATTATACTAAATTACTCAGGCGGTTAACAATTTAATTATGATTGTGTTACTTAAAATACAAGTGAAATAACATAAGTAGGCAATAAACGGCAAAATAAATCCTTAAATTAAAGAAATATGATTAATTTATATAAACTAAAGGAAATAAAATTAAACATGCCTTGAGCATTATTGTCAAGTTATGTGTAATGTAGGATTCCATAATCAAAAGAAAAAATATTAAGTAGGAGTCGTGAACTTGTGATACGAAATAGTACATTACGATACAAGTGCGTAAAAATTAAGCTCGATGTTTTTTGAATAAAAACATGAAAATATTGCTGAAATGCTGACCTTATTTCGAATGCTAATGAAAACGAAATGATCTTTCATAAAATGCGCTATCATTATTTTCACGTATTTTGTGCGTGCCTCACCGAATACTGACTTGCGTACCTATGAATATTCTGTGCTAAGGACGAACAAACAGATAATAGTACATTTCGATACAAGTGCAAAAAAAATTTTTTTCGCCGAGTGTGAATGTTAGAGCCCGACTGAAACGAGGGCGACAATCGCCCGAGTTAAAAAGAAGTTTTTACACGTGTATCGAACGACTTTTATCATAACAAGTGCCTTAAAAAGAGAAATTTACGCACGAAAACATCCTTTTGACCATGGAATCCAAAAACGAAATTCTTTATGTAAATATAAAGCTTGAACATGCTGATGGTTCAAGTTTAGAGTTGTATCAGATTAACTCTTTCAAGCAAATTGTCACCCATATTTTATAAACGTCTGCTACCTTAGCAAGCCGCTATTGTTTGTCCCTTTCGGTCTTACCAAGATGTCTATAAGAGTGAAAGAGATAAACAATACTTAGCGGCTTGTTAAGTTTGGAGACGTTTATGAATAAAGGAGTCAGTTTTTTATAGTTGACACTTCATATACTTGGAACAGTTAAAGTGATTCAACTATATCTACGTCTTGGCCACAGGCACGCGCGAAAAGCGGCGCGATAAGCGGTTTCCCTAATCATTACGTGTCTTACCAATTAACCACCGCGCGTTGCACGTGCCAACCGCGCAATGAACAGATAACCCGCTTGCCGCGTCACAACTCACGCAATTCACGAGTATCGATGGCCGAGCCGTAAGTGTAACGGCCCGGCCACGACATTGGTCTAAGGCGACCAGCGGCGAGCGAATCCATGAGTTAGAGCGGGATGCCGATTTGGGTAGTTCCTCTCACGTATGGTTTTCCGCTAAGCCGGTCGCCTTAGACCAATGTCGTGGCCGCGGCATAAGGCTTGAGTGGCGAGCGACGAGCGGCGCGGGCAGCGGCGCTTCGAGCGTCTAAGCGATTTCGACAGCGTGCACTCTGGTCACGCACATTATGTTTGCATTTGTTTAACATGGACGCCCCGCCACTCGCCCGCTGGCTCGCTCGAACGTCTACTCAGGCTTTAGACTAACCCCCTTATTCATAAACGTTTGTTAATTTAACAAGCCGCTAATAATTGCTTATCCCGTTTGCTCTTATGGATACATTGTTAAGATCGAAAGGGACAAACAATTATTAGCGGCTTGTTAAGTTAACAAACGTTTATGAATAAGGGGGTAAGACTTCGCGGCTGAAGCGGGACGATGCGCGGGGTAAACCTCCGCTACTCTAAGGACTCTAATAAGGACTTTCCGAAATGTAACGGCTCGGCCACGACTTAGAGCGAAGCCGCGACAAGCGTTCTATCTGCCGATTGCGCGGTTGAGGCACGCAGCGCACTATGTTTAGTTAAGACCACACGCAATGAATTTCAAAAACCGCTGACACTGCCGCCGCTCAAAGCCGGGCCGTAACGATTTGATTTGTTATGTATATTATACGACCTTAGAAATCTTGTCGCCATTCAAAACTCTTGGGCCTTATCCAACACGTAGAGGTCGTTTCAATATCTTTAAACTAGAACACCCATTGGAACCAGTTTATGGCCTGGCCGTGACACTCGTCTAAGGCGACCGGCGGGGCGGAAAATCATACGTGCGAGAGGGAGTTCCGATATCGGCCTTTAGTAGGCGAAGTCTAGGACATATAATATAACAAATCAAACCGTATTTTTTAATTCCGAATCCTTCAGAGGGCTAAATTGGACACTTAAAACGAGATACCAATTGATTTCAATATGATTTAAAATTGTTATAGTCTTTTTACGTGTCCGAATATGGCCCTGAAGCCGCACTATGTGCAGCTCACTACGATATTGTACTTTAATGTATAGTAAATATTATATTATGTAAAGCGCAGAAACCTTCAGTTGTAGAGTACCGATTTTGCAACTAAACTTGCAATAAAATGCTTTAGATTATAATTGTCTGCGCTTACCTAGCAGATATCAAAGCAGATATTTTCTGAAAAACGCGTAAATTGATCAGATCTGTTGATTTTCAGGTACCTCAACTCAACTCAATTTATTAATATAAGAATACGTTACTTATTTAGCAAGAAATTTTAGCCAGCAGGGATAGGTTTTACTTCCTTGCACGATTTCTAAAATTAAAATGACATCTAAAATATTAATATTAAAATTTCTCAAGTTCCTCCATTTGTAACGGTGTAGTCGCCATTTTCCAAACATATGCGATATTTGAGTGTCACCACACTTTATTTTTCGAATAAAAGAATTAATACAAGATATTTTGTAATTATATTATTCTATTAACCCATCGTGATCATCGTACCATTTCCGTATGACTATTTTGTATGACTATTTTACTATTTGTAACGCTTCTTGCTGGTTCGTTATCATTAGTTATTTAAAATCTATCGCAAGTAATGCAAAGTTTGTGGAATCTTTACAACTGACGGTTGCTACTTAAATATTTACGATAGAATGAGACATGTATTTATTAAGAGCTAAAATCACAACGTGGCGCAAGGCGCTTTACGGTCTAAGTACCTTCAGTCCGCGATCACAGAGCTTCGCGTTTTGCGACTTTCCGCTTTCGCAGACTTTACACTTCTAACAAAATATATAGCTATGGATATAGTCTCGAATCTAGTCTGTAAGCCCCCGCGAGCGGGCCGGGCCCGCGTCGCAGGCGCACGTTTTACATCGACGCTATCACGCGTCGATCATTTCGGAGCTCACTCTAGGAAACGTATGTACATCTAAATATTTAAAATTTGTAACAATAATGTCTCTGAGTCTAAATATCACTCACAAGTCAAGTTAATCTCAAAAATATAGTCATTAGCCAATCCTCGAGGCCACGTCAGGTCACTTCACACTGAACGTGGCTACACTTGCCCCGCCGGCAGGGTCTTCCTCGGTTGCAAGCGCTCGTCGGCAGCCAGCAGGCGATCCAACTCCTCATCCTCATAGAACGTGACGAAATGCTCCGGTTTCGCCACCGCTTCGAACAGCGAGCACACTGAAGGTTTCACGTTGTAGAAATAAAGCGGCTGTCTGCGCTCGTGGAAATCCGCCGTGAGCTGCTGAATGGACTTAGCTGCCGTGAAGTCAGCGCTGTATATGTGCGTGCACTCGAGAACGACGGGCAGCGGCCCCGCGCCGGCCTCCACGGAGCTGGCGCCGGCGCACTTGGTGACCAGCTTCTTCACGTAGTCCACTGACGGGAACATGAGGCAGCGATCCGGGGTGATCATCAGGTATTCCACGCCACGTTCCGTCTGCAAAATCAAAATATTTACTCAATTTTTATGTACTAATTGCATCTGCGTATTTTATTTAGGAATACAACACTTTCACCAATTGTTAACACTGTTTTAGCATTCGATTATGGACCATACTTCTTTTTTTTTGTGTAATGGCAAGTATGTTGCCATGTTGTTAAGGCCGTGGGTTTTCTGGCCGGCGACCGACGCGTGTCCGCCGCTGACAACGTTCGAATGTTTTGTTCGCGAATGTTAGAGGGTGGTTTCTCTGAAACGTCCCCGGGCAGCGGGTAACGGACGACGTGTCAGAGAAACCACCCTCAAACACTCGCGAACAAAACATTCGAACGTCGTCGGCGGCGGACACGCGTCGGTCGCCGGCCAGAAAACCCACGGCCTAAAGGCTTAGAAAGCGCTGTGGTAGTATCTAACAGTATAGTCTAACTTAATAGTAATTTACTACTACAAGTGGTAGGGCGGTAAATTCGTTATTGCAGTAGATTTCAAGTGTTTGTGAACCGCCGAAAGCAAAAACGCCTTAAATATACGATCTGAAAATCGCATTTACGAGAGAAACCCAATCTTTGATTAAATTGAACTGCTTGTGAGTTGTATAGATGTTCATTCTGCTTTAGCCAGTAAGGGAGATTTCCTCCCTAAGAAAAAAGCAGAGAATCCCACTCATAAATCATCAGAAGCTTTGAATTTCTATAGTAAAATGATCTATAGTTTAATCATAAAATATTCTGATGAATCCTGTACATACTTAGTGAATAATATATTATGTGCCCTAGCAGAGTGTCATGACATTACCTACTTTACTTATTAAGACCTTACCAATCTTACCATGTAAATTTGTTCATGGGTCTAAATTATTTTCGTTGTCTTGTTTCATACCACTCATCACGATTTTAGTTGCATTTTCGACTCAGTATATTAAAAAAATCCGATGCACTTGCATTTCTTTTTCACGCTAGATTTTAATCCAAACACTCGTCACGTCACGTTTTCCAGGGACACAAAATAAGACAACGAAAAGAATTTTGACCCTCATGACTATGCAATAAATAAATTGATTGATTGATTGATTGATTTGACTAGAGAGGCCTCAACTCAAACAAACCTTGAGCATCTCGACGGAGAACTTGGGCCTCGCGGCGTGGTATAGGATGAAGATAATGTTGACGATGACGCCGGTGAGGATGCCCATCTCCACGGGCAGCGTGAGGCACAACACGAACGTGCCGATGCCAGGGATCAGGTCCAATTCTGGAAAGTGACAGGAGAAATTTAGAACAAAATGTGTACGTTAGTTTTTTTTTTATACCACGTCGGTGGCAAACAAGCATACGGCCCGCCTGATGGAAAGCAGTCACCGTAGCCTATGGGCGCCTGCAACCCCAGGGGTGTCACATGCGCGTTGCCGACCCAATAAGAACTTGTACACTCCTCTTTTGAAGAACCATGGGGTTCTTCAAAAGTGTAGTCCAACGGGAAAACCTCGGCAGGGAGCTCATTCCACAGACGGACCGTCCGCGGGAGGAAGTTCCTCTGAAACCGCACGGTGCGTGAACATTTAGGTTGCAAGGTGTGAGGATGAGCGCCCAGTCGGTGGCGAGCGGTGCGATGATGAAAAGTGGACGTTGGCATCATGTCGAACAGTTCTTCAGAGCACAACCCATTGTACAGACGATAGAACACACATAAGGAGGCGAAGTCTCTCCTTAGACTTAAGGGTTCAATACCGCCGCGGATCGTCGACTATTCGGACAGCTATTTCACCACACTTGCTTTCGAAGCGCGCCATTGCTTGCATGCATCGTGGGACTTATAGAAAAGTAAAATTCTGTAGGGAGTTATAGAAATGTTAGAACGTCATTTAACAATATTTTTTGCAAGTGTGATGAAATACATTGTATGCATCACGGTCGGTAAACGGAATACAAACTTGAGTCATTAAAACACTCTCGTTAATAATACCGTCGTACCTAACTTACCTTCCTAGATGCACAATATACTATACTTTAGATGTATGTAGGCGTAAATGGGCCGTTCTTTTAAAAAGGTGTTCCCCCTACTTTTTTTTGGTTTGGAACTTTAAATATGATTTCCACTCAGAATCGACAGCTTTTTATATACTGACAGGAGACATTTTTTATCCCAAGGTTTTTGCCATTACGTTACCAGTTTTTCTTACATTGTATGGCGATAACGGAATAAAAAGTTCGAGAAATGTATGTAAATTTTGGGACACAATTTGTCTCCTATTAGGATCGAAGGAGCTCACGATTCTGAGTAGGAATCATACCTATGTTATAAATAAGTGGGGGACAACCAGACAACGTTAATAAAAATCTAGGATGTTCGTATAATAAATAAATAATAATAATAAATAAATATCTTGGGACATCTCACACAAATGGACCTAGTCCCACGGTAAGCTCAATTAAGGCTTGTGATGTGGGTACCAGGCGACGATTATATATAATACATAGATACGTATAGATACTTAGATATGTACATACACAGCCACGACCAAGGAACAAACATTTGTGATAAATAAATACACAAAGAATGCCCTTGCCGGGAATCGAACCCGGAACCTCCAGCTTCGTAGGCAGGGTCACTACCAACTAGGCTACAGATATAATTGTTACAAGTACTCACTTTTAGCCCTCCACATAGGCTTGACGACGTGGTATTCTACCATGAAAACGATGGCGGAGATGATGACGGCAGCCAGTGCAGCCTTCGGGATGAACTCGAAGTACTGCGTGAAGAACTGCAGGGCCAGGATCACCATTATACCTGGAATCACAAACACAACGGTGAAGATCAAGAATATGCACCATTGTACATGGAATGTGAAAGACCAGCGGTGATGATCAAGGATATGGCAAACCCTGGTTATTCGGTGATAGCAGTTCTCGTGTTGCAACAGTTTCCTCGCCATCTTACAGGTTGGAACTATGTTTAAGCGATGACGATGATGTGGTGTAATATGATTTCAAATAATCACACACATGATCTGCATATCACAGTTCAACACAGGTCTCTTCTATAACCTATGCGCATGGATGCATTAGGAGGAATTGCTCATAATCGCCACGCTGGACAAACGCTTTGATGATCGCAATAGTATGTCCACTATGATGACGCTGCTCATCATCAATCTTTTAATAAATGAATGGTCAGTGACACTTCAATCTCTAAGAGATATTGAAGTCACCTAAGGTTGACTCTTACACCAACGGGAAGTCTTGGTCACAAATGTTTTCTCACTGCTGCTACACGGCTCCGCTTGTTGAAGTTGGGCAATAACATATAACGTAACATAACGTCCCGGTTAGATGTGTGGTGACGGCAGTAACAATACCTACATTTGTCACCGCCCCAACTCTTCCTGTGAATGTTGTAAGAGTCGTCTAAGGGATTCGAAGTGTCAATGACCAATTGACCATTTATTTATGAAAGGCAGCAGCATTAGTGGGGTAGACACATTACTGCAATCGCTAACCCGCTTGCCCAGAGTGGCGATTATGGGCAGTTACCACTTAATGCGTCAGTACGATTAGGTAATAGGAGGAACCTTTGTCCTGCAGTGGACTAATTATAAGCTGATGACGATGAACGTACCGGTATAAATCCCGTTGAAAGGTGTCCGTACACCAGACCCATTGGAGACAACAGAGCGCGCCAACGACCCTCCTCCAGGATACGCCCCCATGAACGAGTTGGCGATATTCGAGGTCCCAATAGCGATCATCTCCTGCGTGGCATCTATAGTCTTCCCGTCTGAGAACGCTTTGCAGATCGCGATGTCTTCAAGTAGCACGATGAGTGGTATCACGATGATGCCGGAGCCAAGTTCGGAGATCATATCGAGGAAGTTAGCGGTGGAGTTGTCAGCTCTGACGTAGCTGAATGGTGGCAGCGCTGGTACTGGCACGCCGGATGGGATCGAACCTGCGTATACGCATACATGTTATAACACGCGGTATAACATAACATATAACCCCTCGTCAGTGGCGAGGCCCGATTTTAACATTTTATCAACCACCCGCATCTGTGGCGAAGCCCGATTTGGACATTGAGTAATAAAGCTGACTAATGTATACCTGTCTCTTGCATATTCATTGAGGTGTGTAGCTAGTGAAATAGGACAGATAGAAAACTTGGCCTTGAGCAGCCGTTGTGCGAAAGAGCCGTTGTACGGGTAGTTTCTTAGAATCGGTGGCCTGGCAATCCTTGTCTGTGACAAGGCCCGAACTGGGCTCCACAGACAACGACTTTTCGCCATTTTTGTCGTCACTGACGAGGGGATATGGATGGTTTAGACAGATTGCATTATTAGATTTTTTATGTAAACTATTCGAGTAAACGATTATTAGACTAAACTATTCAAATGACGAATGATTTGTTAGTTATTTTATTATGATGATTTTTTTATTCCATTCAAATAAAAAACTTTTATTCCGTTTTAAGATAAATAGTAAAATAATTACTCGTGGCAAATCAGTTTAGAAATAATGTATTCCACGAATAATTGATTTGAATAAAAATGATTACAGACTACGACTATAACATCATCTAACTTTGCCCTTTGTCTTTACCTTTATCCATGAAGGAAATATGGCTGAAATTAAAATTATTTTGATCCGAGAAGTTATTAGGTGGCGAACTAAATGAAGGTGGTGTTCAAAACCTCAAACAGTTGTCTGTGATGAGCTGACAAAAGTAGGCATAATTATTTTTGTGCTGAGCATTTTGTAGGAGAAACTTGTGCGTGACTATAAATGAAGGTTGAAAATTCTTCAATATTCTTAATTAAGCTCGGAAATAGAGTTTTCGAATATAGACGAATAATTGCAACCTTCTATAAATTATTAGATTTATAGTTTATTCAGAATTTGAATATTGAACTAAGTACCTGTACCTACATCTTACCTATTAAATTTTTTTTCAAAGATATTTGAATTAATGGATATACAAGTGCTTATTCGTTTATATTCGTAAATACGGACCAAAATCTATTAATTAAATAGAAACGCTGTGCTGTCGGTATTTAACTATTGCATAAGTACCTCCAGCATATTAATAAAGCGTGCTAATAAGAAAGTATTTCATCATTTCCAAGCAAATATAAATAGAATTAGCCGTTTGGTTTTGGTCGATATTTAACATTTAACCAATACCTATTACGAGCGATTCTGATCAATGTATGTATTTATTGACAGATCAGGGCAAAGTTAGAGGATTTAACGGTGCTAGCACCGCGACTTTCGCGTATTTCACTATTCGTCATTCATATAAACTTTGCCCATCTCAGGCTTGAGACTGAATAAGGCAAAACTACATGTGTCAGCGAGATGAGTGAGGAAGGTGCTACTGTTGCTACTCTACTCTACTGGCCATGATGTGACATGAGGCTGATCGGGTGAACTACTAACCGCCTCTCACGTTATCGGCTGAGAGCATAAAAAGAAACAAAACATTAAATTATGTAACGAAAATGGCCTTCATAAAAAGGACATTAGGTAGGTACAATAGGTACATACAAAGTAATCGTTAATCCGAATTGACAATTGAAGATTAAGGATTGACCGATCAATTCGAATTAACGATTAGTACCTAATAGTCAATCGTGAAATGTAAGAATACATTTGTCATCACCCCAACTCCTCCTGCGGGTGTCGTAAGAGTCGACCAAGGGATTGACGTGTCACTGACCATTATTTGATAAAAGATTGCTGATGGGCAGCAGCGTCATCATAGTGGACACATTACTGCGATCGCCAATCCGCTTGCCCAGCATGACGATTATGGGTATTTACCTCCTAATGCGTCTATACGCATAGCTAATAGGAGAGGCCTACGTCCAGCAGAGGACTATCATAGGCTGATGATGATGATGATGAATCGTCAATCTGTAGACTTTGAATTACTTTTGTCAATCGTTAATCCTCAATCCGGAGGTCAATCCTCAATAGTCAATTTGAATTGATTTTTTGCCAACACTGTATGAAACTATGTCCTAAATTACGGTTTTAATCGTTTCTCTAATTTCTCTACAGTCCAAATAAGGTGATGTTAGTTCTGAAACCAATCAGACTGACTCTTTGTCATGGTTTCCACTCTATGTGTGTGCCAAGAATTGATAATGAGTTACTATCATCTAGTCCATCTTCAGGAGTCATATCTATGCTTTCCGACTTTTGTCATTAGGCTAACCACAATTTATTCGCACGTACTCAGTTTAAAAGACACTCGTAAACAATCATTAAGTCAGGTGGAGCAAGGAACATGGAACAATTGAGGCTATACTGAAATATTCTGAGTATATTTTTAACCGACTCCAAAAAAGGAGGAGGTTCTCAATTTATCTTTTTTTTTGTTGTATGTTACCCGATATCTCCGAGAACTGTGACCCGATTTGAATTTTTATTTAATCGATTGTGTATAACCCCGAGATGGTCCCGCCCGTTGGCACCAAGTTGTGGTCTAATGATGGGATCTTGGAGAAATCAAGGGATCTCTTCAAATGTTATAGGTACCTACATGTACGGCACTTTTGGTAATTTTAATTCATTTACAAGCATTTGCATTCAGAAAGTAGGATTTGATGATAGGAAACCAATGATATAAACAAATCGGGGATCTTGGAGAAATCAGTTGATGTCGGTTTCTTAAATTTTTAATTTGGCGATTATCATTAATTCAAATATACCTAATCTGTCTGTCGGGATGTCATTAGTGTAATTACCACAGCAAATAGCCCCATAAAGACAAAAGTTCAGCTGTACTAATGCGAAGTCCTGAAATCGGGAATTTATGACATTCAAAGATGTCATGAATGTGACAAAGACAAACGCTCAAAATTTACTATTTTCCAAATTCGCGAAAACGGGAAACGAGCACACGCGAATTGCGGCGCAGCAAGCGTTTTACCTATTCATTGCGTGGTCGACACGCGCAACGCACTATGGTTATATAGTTGGGATCACACGCAATTATTATACATGGCGCAAAACTATCTGGCGACTGAAGGCGTCATGCTATCTGCGTTACACTTGTTATCAGTCGGTCAAAGAGAAAGAGATAGTAGTTTGATCTCAGTCGCCAGATAGTTTTACGGCGAGTATAGAACTAACGCTGGCCACGCAATTCGCGCGTTCATCCTTATTGGCCTTACATTACATAAAAATCGGTAGAAGATATCCTCACCCATAAGCCGGACAGGCGAGCCACCATGAGTGGCGACGAACCAGAAGCCAAGGGCGCCAGAACACACCACGACCACGGCGTTACGGCACGTGCCAAGAAGCCAGCAGCATCGGGTCACCCAGCGTTGCCGCGCGTTCGGTGTGTCACCGCCTAAGTTCACCATGCCGATGCGCTGTAAACATACAAGTGCAAACTTAGTCGATGCTGGAGTGAGGCCTACAGCAGGACAAGCATGTTATATATTTTTTTTTATGCTATAGGTGGCAAACGAACAGACGAATCGCCTGATGGAAAGCGATTAACGTCGCCCATGGACACCCGCAACACCAGAGGCGTCGCAAATGCGTTGCCGGCCTTTAAGGTGGGAGTACGCTCTTTTCTTGAAGGTTTGAAGGTCGTATCGGTCCGGAAACACCGCTTGTGACAGTTCGTTCCAAAGTTTAGCTGTGCGAGGCAGGAAGTTACGAGAAAAGCGCACAGTTGAGGACCGCCAACCATCTAAATGGTGAGAATGAAAACATTGTCGCGTAGGGCGGTGGCGGAAAGAAGCGGCAGGTATTATCCGAACAACTCAACTCATATGCAGAGGGGGCATGCATATGCGTGCAGCTTTTCATATCCTCTCATGCCCCGGCCACGACATTGGTTTAAGGCGACCAGCGGCGAGCGAAACCATGAGTTGGATCGGGGCGCCGATATGGGTACGAGAGGGAGCTCCATACGTTTTCCGCTAAGCCGGTCGCCTTAGACCGATGTCGTAGCCGCAGCGTCAGTGAGTCCATTGTTGAACATAAGCCATAGAGGCTTTATGTCCATACCTACACAACATGGACGCCGCACGCCAAACTAAATTGTTTTTCAAAAACGGTCCTGAATTTTTGTCGACAAGTGTCACCCCCTTTTCAATGGATCACGGCAATGAATTTCAATGTAAACCTCAAACTTACAGCGCCATTTAAAAATAGTTGTGATTGGTCCATCAAAGTTTTGTTTGGCTATATTCTATAAACATTAGTCAAAGATGTTGCGCCGAAATATGCGCGGTGTTAAGAAAAACGCTATGTGCACATTTTGGCACAATTGAACAATTGTTTTTGGGAGCATTTTTGAGCTGGCGTTAGACGTCCATGTTACATATGGTCGTAGGTCCGTCCGTACATATAGACGTATGAACTATGAACATAAACGCCACATTGCAGCGTCGACTTAAGCATCACATTTAAGAGATGATAGCCGTGCACTCGGAGAAGTTGAATGTTCTATTAAATTGTGGTTAAAATATTGTCCTATTGAATATATTTATGAATGCTCCATAGTGATGGTTGATTCTAGAATCAACAACAATGCTATATTATTACTATTCATATTGCTGTTTTTGCAAGAGCGATAAGGTGTGTTTAAACCAAAAGAGCATTCGCTGTTCTAGCGCCCGTTCTAAGAAATCACGTTTTGTGTATCGATCGAATTTCGTAGAGTGGGAGGTTAGAACAGCGAATGCTCTTTTAGTTTAACCGCACCTTTAGAATCTTATGATAGATTAGAAACAAGTCTACAAATAGATCTAAGGTCAACTCACCCGCATAGCAAGCAGCAATGCAATACAGATGAACCCAAGCACCGGGTCCCATAGCGCGGCGCCGTGCAAGTTCTTGAACACCGAGATCCACTGCTGCAGAAACGTTGTGCCCGTCACGCTGATAGCAAACAGGTCTTTCACCTGCGACGTGGCGATCATCAGAGCCACGGCTGACGTGAAGCCAGACGACACCGGTCCTGATACGAAATCAATCAAGAATCCGAGTCCTAATACACCCATTAGCAGTTCTATCAGGCCTGATAGCATGCAAAGTAGGATCGCTTTCTCAATGACGCCGTTAGCGATTTGCCATGTGAGTAATGAAGCAATGGCGGTCGGTCCAGCTGGGACGGCGCGACAGCCTCCAAGGACAATATATACGAAGCAGCCAAGGAATGACCCGTAAAGGCCATGTTGTGGGGGCAGGCCCGCGATGTTGGAGTAAGCCAGGGATTGTGGGATGACGGTGAGCCCCACAGTGACGCCGGCGATGAGGTCGCCGACGGCGTCTTGGCGGTTGTAGCGCGGCAGCCAGGCGGTTACGGGCACGCGTTTGTGGAGCGTTTTGCGGTTCAGCCGCCGGCGAACCGCGGCGCGCCAGCCGCCCACTGACTTTTCCGATCCGGCGTTCACTGAAACAAAACGTTACTGTTTGGGTCGATTGCAAACATTTGTACATCATCATCATCAGCCTATGATAATCCACTGCTGGAGGTGCTGGACGTAGGCGGGTCAAAATTATTTTCGTTGTCTTATTTCATACCACTCTGTCACGCTTTTAGTTACTGTTTCGACTCTGTATAAAAGAAATCCGGTGCACTTGAATCTTTTACACGCTAGATTTTAATGCATACATCAAAAATTGTAAACAAAACATCATCTCATACAAAAATCACTACTGCGTCACGTTTTTTAGGGACACATAATAAGACAATGAAAAGAATTTTGACCCAGGCCTCTCTTATTAACTATGCGTATAGACGCATTAGGAGGTAAATACGCATAATCGCCACGCTGGGCAAGCGGATTGGCGATCGCAGTAATATAATATGTCCACTACGATGACGCTGCTGCCCATCATCAACCTTTGTCAAATAATGGTCAGTGACACTTCAATCCCTTAGTCGACTCTTACGACACCCGAAGGAGGAGTTGGGGTGCTGACAAATGTATTCTTACTGCCGTCACCACACGGTACACACATAATAGAAAAGGCATCCTTGCCTTTGCATTAAAAGCAAAGGCAAGGATGGAAACATCATATTTTTTTGTGTTTCTAAGTTTTTTGTAACTACTTTTGGCACTGAAAAAGGCGACCAATTCAAATCTTCCATGAGCGATCACATACTAGGTAGAAGGTGATGACCACGACAACAAGAAAACGTATTAACGTAACGTATTAACGGTGTCGATAATTATACTTACAAAAGCAAAATGTATTTAAACTGCAGAATTTTAGACATATTATACATTTGAGAAATACCTACCTACTTATTTTCTGATACTTTCTAACACATCTTAATGATCATTTTTGCCTAATTAGTAATTTTCTTCGAAGTATAATAGAAGACTATTAATCAGTATTCTATTTCATCATTAATCAGCTATTTTTCAACTAACTATCCTCCATATTCAGTAGTCTGTGTCTCCAGATCGCAGACCACGGACGAAGTGTTGCCTCTATCTCACACCTGTGAATTCGTACGTAAGTGTGACAGTGACAATACTTCGTTCGTGGTTCGCGGTAGACTGACAGTCTGAGCCTTCGACTTGCCGTGTCGCAAACAAAATATGATCAAATCGCGAACTTCGTTTCACCACAATTAAACACGAACTAATCAAGACATCCGGTACACTATTAAAATTGCACGTGTCAGACACTAGCTTGCTTTATGTACATGTTATACCTAATTTAGTGTTACCTGTCTAAAATAGTAGTGAAAACATTCTTGTAGCTTACTGACTCGACCGCATTGCAACGCTGGTTTAGTGGCTATTCGTAGTAGACAGACAAAGAGATCGATGGTTGAAAAATTGTTCTTTTTAATTGAAAAATGCATCTAAAAATCCAAACTACGTACATAACCTCTCGTGTGTGGCGAATTTTTTTTATAGTTTTCCCGCGACGCGGATCTATAAAGCAAAACAATGTAAATCACTGTTTTTCCTTGTTATATCGTTTTCAATAAAAATATATTTCAAGATTGTTTACATTTAGTTAAATACCTAACCAAACAGAGTATAGAGAGTTGATTCGCCGCGTACAGTAAGTGACAAGAATCGCTGTCCAGTTAATAATTTTATAATAATTTTATAATAATTTTATTGGAAATTTTAATGAGAAAATTCTCGATCTCATGATATATACCGCAACGCGGAAAAATAACGCAAACCTTACCTACCAACTCATGATACGGCTAGTGAGGTCTAGGACTTATACCTTTCTATTTTGTGTCTAGGATTCTTGCTGTACTGTATAATACAGCAGGCCTAGACAATAAATCTATCTGCAATCGTATATGATAAGATAAGCCATAAATAATAAATGACAACACATTATGAGAATGTTAGCATCGAAAGAAAAGTCACGTGACCATTCCCATACATTATTGTGGTCACGTGACATATCGGTAATCGTACGATTGCAGAACGGCTAGGCTTGCAGAGCTCTTGTGTTGTCGCCCGCGGCAAGTGACAAGAATCGCGGTCCAGCGGCCCTACCGCGAAAAACGAAATTCGTAAATTCCGAGGATTTGTCTCCCTCACTCTAATGAAACCTTCGTTTGAGTGACAGAGAAAAATCCTCGTAATTTACGAATTTCGAGGTAGTAGGCCAGATCAGTAAAAGTGCCAAGGTCGCTTGAGGCTGCGCGCTGCCCGGGCGTGCGGTGTGGTGTGGCCCTGAACTTGACCGCTGATGTCGACAGTCGACACCGCAATGCCCGCGGTTGCTATTCGACCGGCTTTTAGTTCAGCGATTAAGCTGTGACGTCAGAACCAGAACTGGGTCAAAAAAATTTTCGTTGCCTTATTTTGTGTCCCTAAAAAACGTGACTCTGTGGTGATTTTTGTATGAGATGATGTTTTGTTTTCAATTTCCGATGTATGGATTAATATCCAGCTTGAAAAAGAAATACAAGTGCACCGGATTTTTAGTCGAAACGGCAACTAATACCGTGACAGAGTGGTATGAAACAAGACAACGAAAATAATTTTGTCCCAACTGACAGATTGCAACTGCTGCTTTCATTTTGAATATCTTATGTTGTAAATAGATGCATGGGTATTATGTAGCTAGCGTTAAATAAAACAAATGAGCTATATCTTTCCGACTGCTTTTTAAGCCAATCGAGACGTGATCGAGACCATGCACCTGAAGAAATATTTTTTCTAAAGTAACGTAATATCTTAGAATAAAGTATAGGGTTTTACTAAAATTAATGATGAAATTTGCTAGGAATTTAAGTATTCCGGTACCTTTAAAAATAGCGACTTGTAGTATAAAATCAATGAATGCAGTATGGCTCTTAAAATAAAATAAAGTATATTTTTACTACAACAGTCTATCAACAATTTTTAAAGTACTTTTCCATCATGTTCCATAATCTTGGGACATCCGGTAGATGCGCTATTTTCATTACTTACTTTATTAGTAATTGTTTAGATTTGAGCTAAACGTAGATTACCGTTCCCGTACCGTGAAAATCGAAATTCGTAAATTTCGAGGCTTTGTCTCTTTCACTCAAACGAAGGCGTCATTAGCGAGAGAGAGAGAAATGTTCGAAATTTACGAATTTCGCATTAACGCTTTTCTAGGCGCATTGGTGTTACACTAATAATGTCATGTAAAATTTTCTTTAAATAAATAAATAAATGAGGGGTCCACGGAAAAAACATGTCCAGTGCCTAAAAAGATTAGGGAAAATTCACACCTTATTCTGTTAAAAGTAAGGTGGTTAGAAATGTTCGAAATTTACGAATTTCGCATTAACGCGTTTCATGACGCATTGTTGTTACACTATAATGTCATGTAAACTTTTCTTTAAATCAATAAATAAAGGGTTCACGGAAAAAACATGTCCAGTGCCTAAAAAAATCAGGGAAAATTCACACCTTATTCTGTTAAAAGTAAGGTGGTTTCCTTCTGTAATTTGAATTGACTAGACATGTTCTTTCCGGGGACCCTTCATATAAAAAAACCTAACAGACACAGCCCGGCGTCACTAATTTCGGCGATTAAGCCGTGACAGATAAATGTGTCCGACGGTCTGACAGATAATTGTGTCGGACGGGGTCAAGTGGCGCGGTGTAAGCTTACCCTAATATCATTCATAAAAGTCTATCTTCGTCACGTCTTTCAGTTCAAATGCCTTTGTCCTGTATATCACTTTGACCTTACTTTGTGAGGTCTTGACGGCTCTATAGTCGGAATATTTGCGAAGCTGGAAGTCCCTTGTTCGAATCCCGGAAAAGGCATCTCATCATGAGGAATTTTTATCACGAAAAATATTAGTTCCTTAATCATGGTTGGTTTCTGTGATTAGGAAATAATTGTATTTAAAAAAGTTGTCCAAAAGTTACAGTTATACGAGTATAGGTACATGTAACTGTAACTTTTGGCCACGCAAGTCGAATTATTCAATAAATGGCCATGTATTTATAATTATACGCAACAATGTACAGTCAAAGGCAAAATCAGGTGTACAGTGTGTAATAAGAACGTCATCGTAACATAATTATAAGAGGATTCTTTCGATACATATTTTTTCACTTGACTGTAAAGGTGCGTTCAATCAAACCAAAAGAGCATTCGCTGTTCTATCCCCCGTTCTCACGAAATCAACCAATCACGTTTTGTGTAACGATCGAATTTCGTAGAGTGGGGGGTTAGAATAGCGAATGCTCTTTTAGTTTGAATGCACCTTAATACGATTAACAGATAATTCGTCTTCAAACTTAGACATTGTTTTTATTGTAATACTTCACGCCCTCTTATTAGAAAACTAAAATATGGCCCAATCAACTTTTCGATCGACACTATTTTGTCCTGTAACGCAGGTGACAATAATATATCATCAAGTTAGCTAGAAAAAATGCTTATGAATTGTACATGCGTTAGGCCTCACACAAGTTCACATTGATACATTTAGATTCCAACGGGTTTTCATTGTAAATATGTGTATAATATTAATCCTAGCAATGATTTGTTTATTGGTGTAGCCAAATAATCATGTAACGATTTTGGCAGCTGCACTTTGTGTGTGTTTATTTCGGTACTTTAGTTCCAAATTTGTAGGTATCCACCGACTGTATGATGTAGGTACTGTGCGCGTGTAATTTAAGTAGGTACCCAATTGTTTTTTTTATGTTATAGTTTGCTTTTATATGTGAGAACCTGTAATTGACTCTGTATTGCTAACTTGTATGTAGATATGTGTTAAGCTGTTGGTTTTCCATGTATGTAAAATAAAATAAAATAAAATAAAATAAATAATTGAGGTACATTTATTAATTCATGAAAAGTAACGCAGGAGACAGAAAATATGTCGATGTAAAAGTTGATTGGCCCATATTCGAAGGGCTTGAATGTCTTCGTATGTTACAAACACAGAATTAGATTTGGATAGAAGAAACAAGTTCATTCATTTGTTTGGCGGCCGAGCGTGTCAGATTTTGTACTGAAGTTGTTACTTGCCTATGATTTTAAATATGTCTCAGGCCCTTGAATATTTTTTTGTGTTGTTGCAATTAATATTACTTAAGGAGGCATTATTCATGTTTTTGTTCACTTCAACTTACAAAATTTGACGCCCGAAAGCTGCAAGCTGCGATTAAAGACGGACAACTCAGTGGATTTCACTGAGTTCATTTGACACGCTAAGTAGATACGTTTGCTTGATCTATGGTATATATGACATCTGTGGTTACAAACTTACGTATGTAATCATTGCTGGCCGTTTTGTCGTCCGGCGCCGGTAGCGACCCGGAGGAAGCGTTGTGTTTGCGTCGCGGAATCATCCTGCAATCAGAGATAAAGCAATAAATATCTTGGGACATCTTAGGTCTTTCTCTATTCTTGCTGCCGTCACCACACGGCAGATACGCATACACGACGATGTACATAAAGATACTTAAATACATAGACAAGGGATCGGAACCGGTTTTTTAGAAAAACCCTCTAAATAGCTCAATATTTTAAAATGTTTTACACTCTTTATGTAGTATTCAACATTAACATTAACTATTAACATCATATTTTTTAATTACTCCATTAACAAAAAAAATATAAACCGAAGAACGAAAAAGAACGGAATTCGAACCGTTCTTTTGTATGGAGCAAAAACCGGTATCCGATCCCTGACATAGACAGCCACGACCAAGGAACAAATATTTGTAATAAATAAACACAAATAATGCCCTCGCCGGGATTCGAACCCGGAACCGCCAGCTTCGTAGGCAGGGTCACCAACTAGGCTACGGAGGCTGACAAAGAAAGCTAACATCATCAACATGCAAGACTGTGTCGCGAAAGTGGGATAGACTAAATAAGTAGCCCTTATATAAATATTTACAACTCGCTGCAACGTGTTTGTTCGAAGAGTAAATCTATGTAACATGTAACTCTATTTTTTTATGTGACGAAGGTAGACAACTGAGCTCTCAGTCCACCTGGTGGAAAGCGGGAACTGAGGCCCATGGACATAGTGACCAAAAAATCGCCTATCCTGAGGCCTGAGGACTTAGATGGATTGCCTCTATGCCAGTATTTACACCGGCTATCTTACCCCAAACCGGAACACAGTAATAACTATTTAGCAGCAGGTTAACGAGTAAGACAGTGATAGCTATCCTGGCGGACCCTGCATGAGGTCCAACCACCAACAAAATTGTATTGTATTGTATTGTATTCTAACCGCGACTGACCAAAGAAGCGATGGCTAGATATCGTGAAGGCTGGCATGAATGTGAATGGGCTTACAGTAGAAGATGCCCAGGATCGCGCAAACGAAGGAAATGTAGCAGGAAAGTGGACCCTGGCAAAGGCTGGGATAACGCTAGGTAGAAGAAGAAGAAGATTGTTTCTAACCATTAATTAGTACAGTCCAGTTGAATCGAATTTCTGTATCTACAGTAGGTATTGTATTTATATGAAGTATTTCAGTCAACCCTATGTTTCACGTACCACGCATTTGTCAAAAAAAGGGTGAATATCTAAGCGTTTCAACAGCCTAATTTTAATGGCATCATTTTTGCCGAAGTTTCTAAACGTCTCATGTTTTCTTCTTCATCATTTGTATAAGTACTACGTCTTACTTCGTTTTACTTATATACTTCGTCATTTGTATAAGGTGCCGTGCCCCCTTCAAAATCTTCAAATGACAAAGCAGCACATTGTTACGAATAGGCAAAATGATGCCACCAAAATTAGGCGGTTGAAACGCTCAAATGTAAAGTCGATACGTTCAACTTTTAGACACGCTAAATGATTAAAAGGCGGAACTAAAGTTAGTAGGTACTGCTTTACAGCTTATTTCAGGTCTAGAATGTAGGTCACGTTATAAATAAACACAATAGATGCATTAAGTTACGTAGCGGGTATAGATAAATTATCGACAGCTTGAAATTGCATTTGTCTAGCTAGTCGCCATTAGATATAAAGGGACAAACAATACTCGCTCCCGACCCGTGGTCTAACCGCTATGTCCAACTAGTTGTGCCACGGGTAAGTAAAATTATCCGTGGTTCATCTGTCAGAGTAGAGGCTCAGGATGCTTAGCCAAGTTGCCAATCGCTAGCGCTTAGTAGCGTATCGTAGTTTTCCCTCTCTGTCACGCTTTCATATTATTGCGACAAAGACAGTTAGCTGCCATTCGTTTACGATTGACGATTAAGCGCTAGCGATTGGCAACTTGTGTAAGGCCGCAGTTTACGTAAGGTTCAAAACTTCGGAGGGCCATCTGTACTAAAAAACGTCGTACGAGACGTAAAAAGGAAATTCGTAACTCATGTCGATTTAAAACACTCCCTTCCACTCGTTTCGAATTTCATGTTTTTCTCACTTGTGTCGTAATGTACTATTTTACTGTCATGTATTTATGACCCATTGTACAACTTTACTGAGGGGCAATTGTCCAACTATTATACTAAATATAAATATATGTTCTAGTATTGGACTACCGATTTTAGTGTACCGTGGTACAACCAATTGGACCACGGCTAAACCAACTTCCTCGTAGTACAATCGGTTGGACTATGGATCATTTTATTTCCTCGTGGCCCAACCAGTTGGACATAGCGGTTGCACCACGGGTCGGGAGCGACAATACTTAGTGGCTTGGTAAGTTAGCGAATAAGAAGAATATTCTACAAGGTATATATTTAAAATGTTAAAGAAAACGGACACATTGGAAGCACTCCTGGTAACAGGGAAAGTTCAAGGAAAGAGACCGAGAGGAAGAAGCCCTATGCGCTGGACACACCAAATCCGCGACATCACCAAAACAAAAGTCCATGATGCGTTACACATTGCCGAAGACCGTAACAAATGGAAAGCGATCGTCCAAAGATTAATTCGTGGAGGTCACGACCCTCAGCAGTGAGAAATACGACATAAGGAGAAGGATATTTAAAATGTATAGTCAATAGTCGTCTAGCTCCCACAATGACCCTTAATAGTTAGAAAGAGAGTGATTAGCCTCCATATTTATAAATAAAAAGTCTATTTTCTTTCGGCTGATATGATGATGTTGGCCAAGACCGACATGACATTAACATTATTTCTATGTCAATGTCAATGGTTATCGCTATCTCCTTAATTACCATGTACGTATGTGTGTATGCAGGTGTGAGCAATTACCAGAGCGAGGTGCTTACAATCCTATTAGTGGAATGGGAATGGACGATTAAAAGTAAGCTCGGCAACCCCCCCTCCCACTCTTCCCCATACAGAAAGCCTCCTTTCACACCACATGACATAGGGTAAGGTGCGTTGGGGTAAAATTTAACGGATTTCTGATGGAGAAACACAAAAGTCATTCTACTGCCATAGCTTTTTCAGGTAGCATTTCGTGTTACCCCATTAAAAAAGCGTTTAAAATTACCCCAAAGCACCTTATAGCCCATGCTTTGTGATGGGTCGTTTCCGGTAATTTTTCCGACACAATATTGGAGAATATTCCCAAATGGAAACTTTCCTCATAGTAAGATTGGAAAATTATTGGGACCAGCACATCTTTACTCATGTTGCTACGTAGGTACAATTGCCATCATAAATATGTAATTCTGTTTACAATGATCAGCCTATCTCATCCACTGCTGGACATAGGACTTTCCTATTAACGCATCCTTAGTATAGCTGGCCCTATATAGCTGGCCTTATTCAAACTTCTAACTTAGCAAGCCGTTAAGTATCATTTGTCCCTTTCGGGCTTATCCATGTCTGTAAGATAGAAAGAGACAAACAATACTTAATAAGTTAGGAGACGTTTATGAATAAGGGGGTTACGTTTGTTTATTTACTTATACGAGTATAACAAGGCTCTAATAATTGTTTGTCCATTTTGCTCTTATGGACATAGTTAAGACCGAAAGGGACAAACAATTATTAGCGGCTTGTTAAGTTAACGTTTATGAAAAAGGGGGTAAGTCTCTAGCTCTTTAGCGAATGGCAAAAACGAAACTTACCCCAATCGTAGATTTTTATTTTTATAATATTTTTTTACCGGAATATATTAAAACATAAAACTATTTTTTTGCTCATGTATATATATATACATATATATAAACAAGTTGAGAATATTTATGAATCTCTAGACACATGAACACACGCACACACAACCACACACACATGCATGAAAAACTACTCAAGCGCCAAACGCTTCCCGACCAAAGGGACCAGGCTGAAAATCAAGGCTGGATAATTCCACCAATCTAGCATATCCTGAGACTGGTACCCATTGGCCCTATTGTTAATACTCGTATTGTATCTACCTACTTGTATTGTAAGATTTTTTTTCCTGTCATTGTTTATTCTTGCTTTTTTTTGGCAATAAACGTTTTTTATTTTGTCTTATTTATTTTTATTTTTATAAGACCGCTTGTTGTTCCGATATATGGCCACTTTGTTCAGTTTCATGTATTGATAGCGACTGTACGTCAACCAAGTTGTTAGCCTTACAATTCTGCATACAAATTGTACAGGGAAGAGTAAGGTTAATGACCTGGTTGACCATACCTATAGCACAACACGTGACTTCAGTAGCCGACCATGACTTTGCAAGTATCGATAACGTTAGGTTTTACTCGATACATAAAGCAGTATGCTTAGCACATGATTGGCGCGACAGTATCTCGCCACGAGATAAACTATCCATCCCGCTTTTGTTAATATAGCTAGTAAAGGAAGGGAGATTCATCTCGCGGCGACATACTGTCGCACCAATCATGTGCTAGCCTACAGGCTGTCGCATTCGCTCCAATATGTCAATGCAAGCGTGATAGAATTCTTTCAAATAAAATGTTCCTTTTTTTTTTGTATTTTGTATAGACGATTTTCGATTCAGATGTATATAAATACATGGTCCCAAATCCATTTTTTCCCCGTCTTAATCGAAACGGAATGCCGTTAATCAAATTCCCATTATTTTTAATTCAATTCAAATATGACACGGCCGTGTGGTGAGAGCAGTAAGAATACATTTGTCACCACCCCAACTCCTCCTGCGGGTATCGTAAAAGTCGACTAAGGAATTGAAGTTTTACTGACCATTTTTTGATAAAAAAAATGATGATGGGTAGCAGCGTAGTGGACACATTACTGCGATCGCTAATCCGCTTGCCCAGCGTGGCGATTATGGGCATTTACCTCCTAATGCGTATAGCATAGTTAATAGGAGAGGCCTACGTCCTGCAGTGGACTATCATAGGCTGATGCATGCATCAATGCAAAGGGGGGGCAAGTGCCCCTATTGCCCCCCCCCCCCTGGATCCGCGCCTGTCTCCGTTGCATTGAATCTATAAATCTAATACGAGTAGCCTAAACTCATGAATATCTCGCAAAAAAAACAACGACTGTGCTTTGCTTGTGAATTCGGTGCAATGCAAATTATGTCATGTATGCTAATCGTTTCGTATTAACATATTTATCGGTTGTACGTTTGTTTCATTTTTAGCAACAGTATTGCGTCTTTGTTTATAAACAAACACCCATAGGTCAGAGCGTGACGCAGTATAAAGCTTTAAAAGTTGCACCATGAGCTGGTAGCTTAAGCACTGGTCTCACCGCGAGCTATTAAGCTATGAACTATGGGCTATAAACACGAACAAAATATGTTACGCGCTTCCGTGTAAATAAGAGAGACACAGCGACACTCGCCCGGCGTTAATAGCTGATAGCTGGGCGAGTATCGCCGTGTCTCTTTTAGGTATTTACACGGGAGCGCGTATCTTTTGTTCGTGTTTATAGCTGATAGTTCATAGCTTAGTAGCTTGCGGTGAGACCAGTGCCTTAGGCCGTGGGTTTTCTGGCCGGCGACCGGCGACCGACGCGTGTCCGCCGCCGACGACGTTCGAATGTTTTGTTCGCGAATTTTGTGAGTGGTTTCTCTGACACGTCGTCGGTTACTCACTGACGGCGACGTTTCAGGGAAACCACCCTCAAACATTCGCGAACAAAACATTCGAACGTCGTCGGCGGCGGACACACGTCGGTCGCCGGTCGCCTGCCAGAAAACCCACGGCCTTAAGTTTCACTGTATCGAGTAGGCATTTGGGGACTCAACATACACTAACGGCCCGGCCACGACATTGGTCTAAGGCGACCAGCGGCGAGCGAATCCATGAGTTGGAGCGGGATGCCGATATGGGTACGAGAGGAAGCACCATACGTTTTCCGCTAAGCCGGTCGCCAGACCGATGTCGTGGCCGCGGCGTAAAGGAGGCATTTAGCAACCTGAAACATACACTGAGTTTCGTGGAGGAGCTTGGATGGTTGGAATAGGGCTACCTCGCTATAACGCAAAAAAGGCACAATGGTTGTAGAGTTGCGGAAAAAGCCCAGCAAAACTTACTATGTAACTAACTTCACTGTATCGAGCGCGTAAAGACAGTGTGGAGTTGGCAGTAAGAATAAATTTGTCACTATCCCAACTCTGCCCGCGGGTGTCGTAAGAGTCGACTAAGCGATTGAAGTGTCACTGATTTTTTGATAGAAGCTTGATGATGGGCAGCAGCGTCATCGTAGTATGTATCAGCCCTTATTCATTTTATTACCGATATGTCCTTATGTTTGCCTATGAATATCGCGATTAATATAACAATTACACCTAATACATAACCAGAGATCGGATAAATGTGCGTCACTGTTCGCAATAGTATGGACATGACTCCAAAATTGATTAAATTAATAATTAAACGAATAATTTCTTGAAATTTGATTTCAAAGCTTTAAGGAGACTAATTTACAAAGGTTTTCATCGTTATAGGTGTTAAATATGTAATTTTCTAAAAATTATTAAATGATTAATTATTCAATCAACTTTGGAGTCTTGTCCATATTATTGCGAACAATGACGCACATTTGTCCGATCTCTGTACATAACATACAAGTCACAAACAGAAGTACTAAATAATTAAGATAAAGTAACATGTATAGTAATCACAAATCACAAGCCAGACCGCGCAGGTCCCGTGACTACGCACAAGGAGCGATTGTAGTGTAATTGACTTCGTAATCAGTAATCACATTGCGCAACCTCGGCGGGTTCACTTTCTAGCGAGGCATTGTCGATACTGTATGTGCTTTGTATGTTGTGCTAATTAAGCTATTCTAAGATATTATACACCGTGATTGTGGTTATAATTTCTGGCTATGTTTAGAGACTGGAAGGAATGGATTGGATAGGGATTCACAATTAATTTAATAATATAATAATAATCTACATAACTTCAAATAAACTTTACATAGATAAAGTTACAAAGATAAAGTCGAATATTTTCATAAAAGTACGAAGGAGTAAGATTTTGCATTAGTAATATCTGGCTCCAATTTCACCATCGTGACAATTGTCGGCTGACAATCCGACCATTGTCGCCGATATATGACAATCTCATAGAAAAATTGTGACAATTGTCACTGACAAATGTTTCTTGAAACAGAGGTCAATTTTCCAAGTTGACATATTTGTCAAAATGTCGGTATTTTTTGACACAAACTGGGACTGGGACAAACGGGACGGTCGAGATTTCATGACAATTGTCGAGTTTTGCGCTTAGTTGCATTTCACGGAATAAGTAGTGAAAGTTCAAGCGACAGTGAAATCGATGGAAATGCATATTATGTTAGAAGATACCGAGACAGGACCAATTTCTCGTTGCAATTAGCGAATTACGCTTTTAAGGAAAAAAATCGGGTAAGCAAAGTAACAGTGGAATTTTTAATAACCCGCATTGGCGAGCGGCTAGGACACCCCACAATGAAAAATAAAGCACTAATTCCGTGCCAGCAAATTTTTTGGATGGGATCCGGGTCACAGTATCACGTCTGCGGAGACACTCGTGGTATATCTAAAGCTACAGTTCATCGATGCGTAAAGTGGGTTTCAACGGCAATTAATCAAAACATGTTCGGAAATGAAGTACGATGGCCCGCTAACCCAAACTATATCCCTGAATTATTTAATCGTATACTAGGCTGTTATATATTTTTTAAATTGCTAACATGATGAAAAACATTGTGTGTAACTAGGGGTGTCACATTTTTTGCTCTGGCAAACTGTATGGATGTAACTTATTATCGTTAGATATATTCACGCTACTCACTCTACAAGTGTATAGTGTTTTAGGAATAATTTATGCTATGTGTCATATTGTAATTGACTATTTTGATTGCATTCTACATCATGAATTTGTACACAAAAGCACTAGTAAAATATGCAATCTACAAACGAACATACGTCGCACTCTTTACACGTTTAATACAGAAATACACAAATGTGATACATTGCATTATATACTTAGGTACATACCTACCAGTCGTAAATTATATAGTAGGTATACTATAGTAGCATGAAGAACATGATGCACTCGTAATATCTTCACATCATCCGGCTATGACAGTCCACTGCTGGACGTAGGCCTCTCCTATTAACTATGCGTATAGAAGCATTAGGAGGTGAATGCCCATAATCTCCACGCTGGGCAAGCGGATTGGCGATCGCAGCAATGTGTCCTCATGATGACGCTGCTGCCCATCATCAATCGTCTATCAAAGAATGGTCAGTGACACTTCCCTTAGCCGACTCTTACGACACTCGCAGGAAAAGTTGGGATGGTGAGAAATGTATTCTTACTGCCGTCACCACATGGTGCATTTCCACATCTCCATCCGTTATTTAAGCGGATATCGACACCAACCTGCCGATTGTCAAAGCGGCCGTACTGTGTACTGTTTGCCGGCGCGGCGAATCGCTCTAAAAGGCTTTACTCAATCAAATTTCCTCTAATAGATAAAGGCATTGCATTACTTGGAAGTAAACTATTGTTTAAAATTAGGTGAGTCACTAATGACCTGCTGAATAACAAGTCAGTTACGCGGCATTGCTTTGATAAATAGCCCATTAGTGAGTGTAAATCGTTTATCAGTTGCGTGGCGGTTGGTGAGAAGTTTGAGGCAGACTTCGTGGCGGGACAGGCCTGCTACCGCGAACACCAGTTCGTGAATTTCGGGGATTTTTCTCTGTCATTCCAACGAAGCCGTTATTAGAGTGACAGAGAAAAATTCCCGAAATTTGCGGATTTAGATCGCGGTAGGGTCCAGATATAAAATTGTCACAGTCGAAAGAACAATGTTGTTCTTCTTTGTCAGTCTTTACAAAATCGTCGTGATCATTACGAATGGTCAGTAGCGTATGTAGTTTTCGCCGTCACTATTTGATATAAGTATCTTCCGCGTGCATTCATGTACAATTGTACATATAGTCCTTTAATGCCAATTTTTATCTGGTCCACCACAGGCAATTTTCCTCGTACGTTGTTACGAGGAAAAAAAATTTAGACTTCGTTTTATTTTGAACCGGTTTAGAATAGATAGACAACTCTGACATTACCATATATACTTAGTTGCCATCACCGTGGAGTTGGATCGGGTGGCCACAGGTGGCACTGCAAACATCGAAAATAGTAGATATCGAGCATCTGTCTCTACTACTCCAATGAAATCATCATAAGAGTAACAAAGACAGCTGAAATTAACGATTTTCGAAAATCACAGGTCTACGGAATGCGGCTCTCGCCGAGAAGGGTACTCCACTACAGTCCGTGCGCTTTTAGAAAAACTTTCGGTTTTTTCACTTGTCTCGCTCGCCTCATATAGGTATGCAAAGAGCAAGCGAGACAGGTAAGAAACCGAAGGTTTTTCTAACACCTCACGGAGCTCGCTGGGTTTTTACATTGTCATTTATTATATCAACTTTGGGATCTCGTCACAGGTAGGGCTGCAGGTAGCGGGTAAGAACACTTTCTCGAATGTGAACTCTGTTTCTATGCCGTAGACGAATGGGAAATACCCGCGTGCAGGTAGGGCTACTTGGTATTCCGTTATCGTTCCGTTTGGGACGATTTCAAATTGATATGCTCCTAAACTAGTTAAATGGGAAACTGTTTACTCGGATTATCGCAATGAGTAATAGATAAATTATCGAGACCATGGAAAGGCAAGGAAAGATATGTGTACTATTAGTCAGTTAGAATCCAAAATAAAATATAAATCAACCTAAAATCTTGCATTATTCCAACATCAAAATCACGCAGTTTTAGAACACAATCTTGGTTTTATTACCAACTTAAAACCTTAAATCTTGAGTTCACATACACTTTTAGTTAAAATTATTG
>JALPQI010010521.1:0-35804 GCA_025490895.1 Thaumatotibia leucotreta
ATCTTTCGCTAGCTCAGGTCTCAATATTGGCACGACAGTTAAACAACAACTTTGCCCCCTTGTATAATAAATAACTATTTTCTGACACTGGGGCGGTGATATGGCGTAAGGACCAACAAACTGTCAAAATAAATACGCGAATTGAATTTTCTATATATTTTGTGGTTTATTTATTCTTAAAACCATTACATAAGGAATAATGTTTTCTAAAATAAATAAACGTTTCCGAGTCAATTCCCATGAAATGATCTGCCTATGTACTTGGTCCACGTATATATAACCACCTACCTAGAAATATTAGGGATGCACCTTCCTTTCAAATTTTTAAATTAAGATTAAAAAATTGGTTACTGAAATCACAGTTTTATGACATTGACGAGTTTTTTTCCGGCGGAATTGCTGATGTACCTATGTAACTAAAGACATAATATAAAAAAAATCATAGAAATAACTATTAGTGAAGTTGTAGATAGGTACTTATGAGTGTACTTTACCCAATAATTATTATTATTTAAACTGTTTGTGTAAACTTGACTTGTAACCTAATGTTATCAATAAATTCATTTCATTTCATTTCATTTCATTTCAATGCCTTTAGTACTTACCGTTTGGTATTCGGATTTGATAGCTGGCTGCCAAATGGGAAATATAGTTTCCCGTCTGGTAGGATGAAATGGGACCAACTTTCCCATCTCGTATCTGGATTTGGTACAAACCTGGTTACAAACCGGTAATGATAAGTCCCGATTTAAAGCCAGTTACCTACTGGGATTTTAATCCCATTTCGAAGCTGGTTTGGTAGCCAATCTACTAAAGGATGAAATGAACAAAGTTCTAGTAATTTTGTTTAGTGTCAGTCATTTTGAGTTCCTGTTTTAGGGCCCAATCTTCAGTTCGGCGACCGTTTTCTAGTCGTCATACATTTATGAAATTAATAAACTCCAAATGTAATTATAACGATAATGGCGAGACATTTCGAAATTATACTTCAAATAGTCTGGTCCCGCCATTATAACGTTATAATGGCGGAACCAGGTCCTGAATTCTGTCCATATTCTGTCGATTCATATTGCATCATTTAGTACTTACTGAATTTGTACTATTTGGTACCTGTTGTAAAAAAAATTGTACTTCTTTCATTCCAAAATTATATTTGAAATAGTCTGGTTCCGCCAGATCATTTGAAGCAGACTATTTGAAATATAATTTTAAAATGGAAGAGGTACTAATTTTTTTACAAGAGGTATCAATACCAAATAGTACTAATTCAGTACTAAATAATGCAATATGAATCGACAGAATATGGACAGAATTCAGGACCTGGTCCCACCATTATAACGTTATAATGGCGGGACCAGACTGTTTGAAGTATAATTTTGAAATGGAAGAGGTATTATTTTTTTACAACAGGTACCAAAAAGTACAAATTCAGTACTAAATAAATATTGCAATATGAATCGATCGAATTCAGGATTTGGTTCCGCCATTATAACGTTATAATGGCGGGACCAGACTGATTGAATATAACTTTGAAATAGAAGAGGTACAATTTTTTTTACAACAGGTACTAAATAGTACAAATTCAGTACTAAATAATGCAATATGAATCGATCGAATTCAGGATCCGGTCCCGCCATTATAACGGTTACCTCCAAATACAATTAGAATTTCGATATTTCATGTTCAGTGCCTATGAATCTGACAGCTGTTTGGACCACACGCCTATATAGCGTTGCCTGCAAAAGATCGAAAACCCTAACTTACTGGCCAACGATACAGTAAATATAATAAACAGTAGCCGTACCATGACTTTACAAGTATCGGTAACATTAGGTTTTATTAAATACGTTGAGCAGGCCATCGCGCTCGCTCCTATTTGTAAGCGCGAGCACGATAGAATGCACGTATCGAGTAAAACCTTACGTAATTACGTATCCTTTACTTTCCAGCTCATGGCACGACTACAGTACCTACCTACTCTTCTGTACTCTTTTGCTGAGAACTAATATTCGCTAAATTTAAATATTGGTGGCCTAAATATATGCATAGCTAAAACATAGGTTTCAATCTGTTGAGTATCGAAAGTTCATCGCCTCGTCTGTTCTTGTATCAACGTCTGTGCTATGTACAAATTGTTTTATATCCATGTAGGAATACTTCAGTAAATAGATGACGAATAGTACCTAATACCAAAGTTTGGGGCTACTATTAACGATGTAATCGAGATAATGGGTTGCCGAATGGTTGACACATACATATTATAGTTTTTATATACATAATATATTCTTGCTCTATATTCTATACTCTGTTTGGTTAGATATTTAAAAAAAGGTAAACAATCTTGCAGTATCTTTTTATTGAAATTACAAGTAGAAAATAAGTTTTACCAAATATACGTAATATAACAAAGGAATACAGTGATTTACATTGTTTTGATTCATTAAGTACCTAGTTTGGATTTTTAAATGCATTTTTCAATAAAAAGATAGTGCAAGATTTTTTACCTTTTTAAAATACCTAACCAAACAGAGTACAAGTGAGACAATTTTTACATTTTGTTTACAAGTGTGATGTTTGCGCCGGTAACCAATTACAATTATGGTCTCGTTTATACACTTTTCGACCCAGCGAATATTCGATCCGGTAGCAGTCGAGCCAACGTATATTTGTGACCGAGATTATGGGATGACAATCTCGGTCACAAATATACGTCGATTGTCCAATCGAAACATTAATTTTGATTTTAGGATACATTATTTCTACGATTTTCGACACAGCGAATATTCGATCCATAAAAGCCACTCAATAGCTTTTGGTAACTGTGGTTACCAGCTGTCACTCTTATTTTACATAGGAATAAAAGTAGCAGTTGAGCCAACGGACTTTAAGATACTCCTATAGTGCGTACGTATCTCAGTTCCGATTCAATAGTGACATACGAGGTTACTAAGAGTGGTGACAGTTTTCATAAGAACTCTACCTGAACTTCACTCCACCGAATGTGATATTTTTCTGCGCGAGTGCAAGACTGAATTTTCATAGTAGAGGAGAGTGGGGTACAGTGGATCCCTTTTTTTTACAAATGTTGTAGTGGTGTTATTTTTATTTGTAATTTTCTACATACCTTATTGTCCCACCTATTCCTTAGAGGACACATTTTCCAGCACAAGTATATAATTTACATGTAGCTTTAAAATCATTTTCATTATAAAAAAGTGAACTAAAGTTACCTCTTCAATCAAAAATCACAGAACAGTTCCTAGTTTGAGGTAAAAAAACCAAGAACAAGACTTTTCAGGTATAATTGAAAGTATCTTCCGTTATTTAGTTACTCCAATATTAGTATCACACAGATGAGCAAATTCGTAAAAAAAGAATACCGGATTATTAAAGCGATAAATAAAGCTAATGCAAAATTATCACAGTGCACCTTTATTCACTGTACCCCACTCTCCCCTATTTTTCTGCACAGTCTGGTTGGTACTGTATGCAGATATTTTCTCGCATAATGCATTCGCATAATATAGTTTGATGTTGGTGTTGAAATGTAAACCTCTTTAACACTTGTCGGTTTCGATCGCCGACACTCATGTAGAAAATGCTCACTTTCATCACTTGTATTCAGTAACAATATTTATTCGGCAAAACACAGCTCATAATAATGTCGAAAATTAAATAGTATATAAACATTGTGCTTAATTAAAAATATTATGAATGTTTCTTGTCACCAAGTTCAATACCATTTTCTTGAAACGTGTTCCGTTACATTTTCATTAGGTTCTTTCCGCTGAAGTATCTTCCCAATCTTCAACTGTATTTCAATATTCAACTGAAAAAATATGATTGAATAAATATAAGTATGGTAGCGAGATTAACAAGCCAAAGAAAAAGGCAAGTGTCATGATTTGGCAAGTAACGATTAAGTTAGCGTTTACTCGATACGTAAAGTAGGCGCTCGGCGCTCGATTCATGATGTACTGGAGCATCATGTGAGCGTGATAAAATGCTTTATGTATAGAGTAAACTCTAACGCTGAACAAAGTGTGCCCCGCCTGGAAAATGCCAGTGTTATGACCAGCCAGGTCAACAGATTTGACCCAGTGTGACTTTTTTTGTGGGGTGAGGTGAAACGGCGAGTATACGTTGAAGAGGCCCAAGTCCAATAATAAGAGCATTTTGATGAACTTAAAAGTGAAAACTTGTGATGGGAAATATCGAAGGAAACATTCATGTAAATTAATTAATAAGCATGAGAAATGGACTCCATTAATTAGGTATGTTTTTTTGATTCCAATCATTGTACATAATAGTAGTTTATGCAACTGTACGTAATGCCTGATTACGTATAGTTGCATACACTACTTTATCTACACACATATCATAAGTGCTCTAAGATGCGTTCAGAAACAGAGCCTTCTCATACTTGGCTCTCGACTTTTGCGGCAACAGGTTGTTAGTTGCTGTCATAGCTGCATTGAGTATGTCCGGCGGAGTGCTCATATCGTTATCCGAGTCACTGCCACTCATTATCAAATAATTATCAGTATTATCACAAAGTATTTACAACTTTTCACAATTTTTCACTTGTAAGGCAATAAACAAAAGGCAGGAATGGCACCGATTTGAATTTCTGTATTTTTTTAAAATCATAGACAATCGAATGATGTCCCTATTCTTGTGTCACTCGATATGAAAATATCGTCCGATTGTTACTAAAAAATATACTGAATTAACTTATTGTGTTGATGACTGGCTGAATATTTATAGATACCAGAATAGGCACCCCACTTGAATCTGACAGCTGTTCCAAATTTAAAACTCATAACCTCCGGAAAAATCGTATATAATGTTAACTTTATGTATGTGCCAAGTTCTGATGGTGGGTAATGCTCAAGGAGGTTGGAACTCTTAGGGCGCCTATAGAGAGACGGCGTGACAGACAAAACCCGTGCCGCGCATATGCGTTTTACGCATATGTGCTGTCAGTACCTCTCGGGACGTCATGGGTATATAAACTATAAAAATATACCAAGAATGCCACATTGCTCTGTAATCTGGTGCAGCAACCAGTCTACGTACGTTAATAAACAAAATTCAAACGTTTCCTATCACAGGTAAGTAAAAAAAGTTATATTAAATTCAATATAAAATTAGTATGGGCGAGAGACATAGTGAAGAGACACGACGCTGAACTTGTTATCGATAGTCTATGTAAACTCTTACAACTAAACGGTGTTAGTAGAAATTCAAAATTTGTTCCCGAGTTACGGACGTTTCCTATGTATAAGTAAGTATAATTATGTGTATTTCTCTATTTAAGTACATATATATATCGTCGCCTAGCACCCATAGTACAAGCTTTGCTTAGTTCGGGGCTAGGTTGATTTGTATGCGACTGTCCCCCAAACATTGATTTATTTATATTTAGCAATAATATAATATTTATCTAGAGTGCAGACAATGAAGCAACTATACAAAAACATATAGTTTAAGAAATTCTGACTTAATTTTTAGATTTCCTATAGAACCATGTGTCAGAGAACGCTGGATAACGGCGACTGGAAAGTTGAACTAGTTTCCGCAAAAACACGACACAATTTGTTCGGACCACTTCCAAAATGACTGTTTTGTAAAAACAAATCCGAGATCTATATTGTCATCCAATGCCTGTCCAACTTTAAAACTCCATCCTGCGTTTGACAAGGTAAGTTAGCTTTGCTAAATAATTTTATTATGTTTTATAAGTAAAGTACCTTTTAAAGGATTTCTGATGTTATCTGTTAATACATATTAATTTAAGTATGTAATTTCCAGGTGTTTCTTGTCCCAAGTAACCCATCTGATAATCTTTCCAGAAAACATAAAACGGTACAATTTACGAATTTAAAAATATCTTTATACATTTATACATCTAGTTAATCTGTCCTCATATATGGATGCTGTTTTGCAATAATGTGTCAAACCACATCAATTCGTCAATTAAAACTCAATTCTATAAATTACTAATTAAAATTGACATTTTATTGCAAAATGGATGTGGGTTGACGCATTATTGCAAAACGGCATCCATATAATACCTAAATTACCTAACCATCTAAACTCCTTACAGTTGATCGTTTAATTTTAGTTCCCATTTATAGTTACAATTTTCTTTTTGCGTTTTATAACGTAATATAAGTAGAAATAGTTTGCACACCTTGAACAAACAAACCAATGCAAAGGTAACATATATAACTAGACAGAGGTTAAACAACAGGCGGCCTTACCCTTAACACTTGTTTTTAGGGTTCCGTAGCCAAAATGGCAAAAACGGAACCCTTATAGATTCGTCATGTCCGTCTGTCCGTCTGTCCGTCTGTCACAGCCGATTTACTCGGAAACTATAAATGCTACAGTAACGAAATTTGGTAAGAATATGTGTTGTATGAACCGCTACAGGATTATGATACTAAATTGTAAAAAAAACCATTGGGGTGGGGGCCCTCCATACATGTAACTGAGGGATAGAAAAAAAAATTTAGTTGTATATAAGCGTGTGGGGTATTAATAGAAAGGTCTTTGAAAATGATATGAAGGTTTATAAATCTCATTTTTATTTAAGCAAATTGTTTTCGAGATATCAGCTCTCAAAGTCTGAAAAATGTGTCCCCCCCCTCTATTTTTTAAACTACAAGGTATAAAATTCTAAAAAAAATATATGTTATGCACGTTAATAAACTCTATCAACGATTTTTGGTTTGATTCAATTATCTCCTATAGTTTTTGAGGTAGGTTGATTTAACTGTATTTTTTAATAATAAATTGATAATGGTACGGAACCCTATGCGCGCGAGTCCGACTCGCACTTGGCCGGTTTTTTAACTTTAACCTTAAAGCTAACAACTTCATGTAAGTAGGTACTTATTGTAAATATAAATTCAAATAAATGTATAAATTTTACTGTTTTTATATCATTCATAACGACATCATTTTAGTGAGATTTTAAAAATGAGAATGTTTGAATAGCTTTTTTCAAGTAACATTTTTAGTCAAATAACTGTTGGTTTTAATCTGTCGATAAAAATATCGAGCCATACCGCAACACTATTTACATTAACATGTCAAAATTACCTGACACGGTCGATTTCTATGAAAATGACAGCCAAGGGCGCCTCTATCTCTAAGGTTACACACTAAAGAGGTCCGTGCTCTGTGGTAATGCTGGTCATTGTCTATTGTTTCTGGACGCATTTTAGAGCACTTAACGATATTTGTGTAGATAAAGTTGATTTAAAATTTTGAAATACGCCTCAATAAAGAAAGTTTCTGTGCTACTTTGTAATTTTATCACGTTTCCCAGACATAATTTAAAACATTCGACAAATTTGTCAGCCTCCGTAGCCTAGTTGGTAGTAACCCTGCCTACGAAGCTGGAGGTTCCGGGTTCGAATCCCGGCGAGGGCATTATTTGTGTATTTATTTATCACAAATATTTGTTCCTTGGTCATGGTTGTCTATGTATTTAAGTATCTATATGTATCTATCTATTATATATATCGTCGCCTAGTACCCACATCACAAGCCTTAATTGAGCTTACCTTGGGACTAGGTTAATTTGTGTAAGATGTCCCAAGATATTTATTTATTTACAAACACCGGTTGCGCGGGGGCAAAAGTGTACCAGTGCTAGTGATTCATTAAATATCGACTTAGTTTATCGACATCCATAAAAATATTTTTTAACCATCATTTTTATAACTAAACTAATGGCTAAGTTGGAATATGTTCATACAGCTTCGAGTTCCCTCGCACTTCCTCCAACTTCATCATCAGGCCTATCTTGTGGTATTTGACCCAACTGCTAATCCTAAAAAGCCAACATAGCATATCATTATCTGAAACCAACTCCGAGTTCCCTCGAACTTCCTTCAAGTTCATCACCAGACCCATCTTGTGGTATTTGACCCAACTGCTAATCCTCAAAAGCCAACACAACATATCATTATCCTTAACCAACTCCAAGTTCCTTCGCACTTACTCCAAATTCATCATCAGGCCTATTTTGTGATATTTGACACATGCTCACCAAGAGGATCCTAAAAAGCCAACAGAACATATCATTATCTCAAACCAACTCCGAGTTCCCTCGCACTTACTCCAAGTTCATCATCAGGCCTATCTTGTGGTATTTGACCTAACTGCTCATCCTATAAAGTCATCGTAGGATATCATTGTCTCAAACCTATTCCGAGTTCCCTCAAACTTCGTCCAATTTCATCATCAGGCCTATCTTATGACACGGAACCCAACTGCATACCAAGATAATACTAAAAAGCCAACATAACATTTATCGATGTCAAATCAACTCCGAGTGCCCTCGTACTGCCTTCGAGATCAATCATTGTCAGGCCCATCGGTGGAATCACCCAGGCGACGAAGATTAAAGTCTGAAAATGTAGAAAAAATGTTGATTGTATATTATGAAAATTATATTCAATATTAAAGATACCTACTTAATCCTCAAAAAGTTTATTTCTGTGTAATTAGTTTCCTTCTTCTTTCAAATTCTTGAAATTACACAACGGTTGTACGACATATTTATCGATATCAAATAATAAAATTAGTTTAATGTGTCCTCGCACTATTAAACGTCAGTACAGATTTGCCCCCGCGAAACCGGTGTTTGTTTATTTATTATTTATTTATTTATAACACACAGAAAAATTCTTTATTTTGACGGGCCTAAGCCCGTGCAAGTAAGACGGAGGATTTGGGATCTAGTAAGATATTTTTGCCAAGTCATAATGATAAGTTGATACTCGATGCACATTACCGCCGCCGCTTTTCCAACCCGCCATGCCGCGCGCGATGACGTTTTAAATAAATAGTTGCCAGTTCGTGTGTTTTGCTAGTTATGCACATTGATAATGCGCAATGCGTCCAAATTTCCTGTTAGGTTTGCGGATAAGTTAAAACATTGGTATTTCAGTTTTTTTGTACCTACTAACAAAAAATGCTAGTATTCTGTAACTTGGACTACTATTACGTATGTTGATTTTTTGTACTGGTGAAAAAGTAACCCATGTATATATATACACATATATATATGTGGTCATATGTATATGTGGTCTGTCAAAAAAGTACCTACTACTGGAAAATAAACCTTGAAAATAAAATTCAAATTTCAATTACATTGGTGACAGACGTCCTTTCAGGACGCCTACACAGATCAGGGGATAAGGTTTAAATTTATCAACATTATTTATTTCTCATTTCTAATACCTACCCTCCATACTTAACTTTAGTGGGTATACCTGCTTAGCCAATTTTGCTATTTGATATTGTCGCTTATTGGAAAGGATGTCGATTAATTTAACCATACCGATAACTCTTTTCACAAAATAATTATTGCCGAGTGATTTAAAAATGCCACGAAGAAAAAAAACCTGTGACGAAATGGAGCTGTGGAAAAATATTATCCTGAATTACATGCCAAATTATACAATTATGTCACAGGGTGGATACGGCATACAAAAACTAAATCTGACATTTGTCTGTGCCTATGTGTGCGTACGGGTATGTTTGTACACGCGCAACTCGCACAATCACGCAACAGGGCTGCCTCAGATATGGCAGATTAACTAGTTGGTACTTAAGTAACAAATGAATATATACTTTAACCTGTACAATACACATTTAGTAATTTCTAAGTTAGTGTATAAATAAAATACTCACTTTCACCACAGAATAAGTAATTATAGCACATCTCCAATTCTAACGGAACAGAACACCGCAACCCAAGGAAACTATTGTTTTTCTCACGTCCAAGAAATATCACTTTTTTAACACCATTTTATCATTGTTACACGTGTCATCTACATAATAGTTACATATTGTGATAAACATTTTCATGTTAGTTTTAACATCTGCTTCGATAATATTGATGATGATTTTAACCAGCTTCGAGTTCCCTCGCACTTCCTCCAACTTCATCATCAGGCCTATCTTGTGGTATTTGACCCAACTGCTAATCCTAAAAAGCCAACATAGCATATCATTATCTGAAACCAACTCCGAGTTCCCTCGAACTTCCTTCAAGTTCATCACCAGACCCATCTTGTGGTATTTGACCCAACTGCTAATCCTCAAAAGCCAACACAACATATCATTATCCTTAACCAACTCCAAGTTCCTTCGCACTTACTCCAAATTCATCATCAGGCCTATTTTGTGATATTTGACACATGCTCACCAAGAGGATCCTAAAAAGCCAACAGAACATATCATTATCTCAAACCAACTCCGAGTTCCCTCGCACTTACTCCAAGTTCATCATCAGGCCTATCTTGTGGTATTTGACCTAACTGCTCATCCTATAAAGTCATCGTAGGATATCATTGTCTCAAACCTATTCCGAGTTCCCTCAAACTTCGTCCAATTTCATCATCAGGCCTATCTTATGACACGGAACCCAACTGCATACCAAGATAATACTAAAAAGCCAACATAACATTTATCGATGTCAAATCAACTCCGAGTGCCCTCGTACTGCCTTCGAGATCAATCATTGTCAGGCCCATCGGTGGAATCACATGGGCGATGAGCGTTCCTGACTCAAAAAACCTGCGTTAAAAAAAACTGTCCACATTACGTACTTACACAATAAACTATAAAAAATTTGAATCAAACGACTTGTTTACTTACTACTAACTACGTAAAAAACTACAAACTACAGCTTACTACTGAATAATCTAATCTAAAAAAGATTGTAAAATGTTACATTGCTAAAAATCAATCCTTATTTTCATCTCTATTCCGTAAACCCGATTAAACTTACTTTAAACAAAGCACGTGGTCACGGTAATTAACGAAACCAACATTGTCCCACCACTAATGGTACACGTGCTTCGTAAGAAAGCAATAGCACATTGCATTTTTGATTTGATAAATGGGACAGAAGTACTATGTAGTATGACTTTTCTGCGGAATGTAGTTCAGTCTATTAGACTAGCGGCCCATGCTGAAAAAAATATGGGTCATTTGAACCACCAGGTGACCTATCCAGAACGATATAAGAGCATAAAATAATAAGATTCAGCACTATGCCGTCACTTGTAAGCTGTCCAACTGACTCCTGGTGAGAATTTAAAAGTACAGGTAGAGTGAGTACATTTTGGTCTTATATTTTTGTACGGCATTCTTACCACCGATAGATCCATGAAAAATAATAAGGAAACGCACAGTGGCGTACAAAAATTGTGCGCCACAAAGTATGATTTTTTTTTTCCGACATTCACCAGGGTAAATTTGGCCATTTGATTTTGTACGGCATCTGTGTCATACTATTTCAATACTGCTTCTAATTCATTATTCCGCAACGCCGTACAAAAATCATGCGACAAGGGAAAAAATCGAGGGTTGCAATCCCCTCTCTTTCCGTAGTCCAGGGGGTGATTTACAAAAGTACGGCTTCGGTTCCAAAACATAATCTAGCACTCAAAAGTACTATTAAAAATATTGCTGTCAAAAAATGATAGTCCATTTGAATGTATATCAATAATCATCTTCATTTCATCGTATCCTTGATTTTTACAGCTGTAAAATCATTTGATCGGGAACTTCTTTTTTGACATGATGTTGTAAAACACAATCCTTACATAGTATTGCCGTTCAAAATAAACCGTTCTAAAAAGAATTATAGAGAAATACAAAAGCTGAAATTTTGCAAATTAATGTAAAAGTATAAATATCATAGATTAATGAAATATAGCAATTTTTTACATTTTATCCCTTGTTTTAAATAACATTAACATAGATAAATTAGATGTCCAGCAGTGGACGTCTTTTGGCTGAAATGATGATGATGATGAGATAAATTAGGAAAAAATAATGCCGTACATTTTTATGCAGACCATATATTTTAGGCTGATGAAAGTCACGCTACAATTTTAAGGGTACTTTATGGCCATCTGATGCAGTGCGGTATTAACATATTTTTGAAGAGAACAATTGATAATATGATAAAATCACTATGACGTCTAGCAGAATTGAAACGTTGTGTATATTATGTCCAAGAATTGAAAATGAAAAATCCCAGTATCAACAGTTATGTATACTTTTTGGTTTAATATACACTTCAAACGTTATTGATACATACATATAATATATAATTGATTTGTTTCATTGTAATGATGTCAATAAATAAAACAATGATTTTTTAGAAAAAATCTATATATTTTATGATAATAATATTTTTTTTTTAAGAAATTAGATAAATTTATGCAGTATTGGAATCAGTTACTCAGTTGTTATCGGAATCAACGTCTTCATCGACGTCCGAATTAACTTATCTATTATTTTCTGAAACATAAATATGTATTTGTCAAAATCCAAGTCTTACGTACAAATTTAAGATGTAAAGATTTATTTACCTATGACGTCATCACTTTTATAGTTTCTAACAAGGAACCTAGAATCAAGAAAAGACTATGACTATTACTAAAAATAAAATATCTAAATGCCGTATAAAATAAATCACCTTACATTTCGTACAGTTTTTTTTTTCCCTTTGGACCAACGAAAATATACGGCATATGAAAAAATATTATCTATGCATAAAATACTTTCAAAATAAATTTATTTCATGTTGTGTCAAATCACCCCCTGGACCACGGAAAGAGAAGGGATTGCAACCCTCGATTTTTTCCCCTTGGTACATCATTTTTGTACGGCGTTGCGAAATAATGGATTAGAAGCAGTATTGAAATAATATGACACAGATGCCGTACAAAATGAAATGACCAAATTTACCCTGTTGATAGTCGGAAAATAAAAAAAAATCAGACTTTGTGGCGCACAATTTTTGAACGGCACTGTGCGTTTTCTTATTATTTTTCATGGATCTATCGGTGGTAAGAATGCCGTACAAAAATATATGACCAAAATGTACTCACTCTACCTGTACTTTTAAATTCTCACCAGGGGCCCGTTTCTCGAACGCTTGTAACTTGTAATACAAGTGGAAGTCTCTTTTTAACACTATTAATTAGATAAGGACTTCCGCTTGTATTACAAGTTACAAGCTTTCGAGAAATAGGCCCCAGGAGTCAGTTGGACAGCTTACAAGTGACGGCATAGTGCTGAATCTTATTATTTTATGCTCTTATATCGTTCTAGATAGGTCACCTGGTGGTTCAAATGACCCATATTTTTTTCAGCATGGGCCGCTAATCTATATTTTTAAATTAGAACTTCTTGTTGTCTTTGCATACCAATTCACACAACACTCCATGTAAAGCAGTGAAATGCACTTTTTCGGCTTTTTTATTGCCAAAAACGAGCGCTATTTACGGGTCTGTTACTTAGTCGCAACTGAACAAGCACGACGAGCGCCGCGTCTAAGTATATCAGTGCGAGAAATATAACTGCTGGTGACTGCGAGTCGCCTTATAGGTAATGAAAGTCTACAGGAGGTGGTCTGTGACCAGCAAGAAATGCTACCCTTTGTTTACGAGTAGGAGCATATTAAATATCAACCTTGTGAAAAAATGATCATTTCGATCATAGCCCATGATGCATAGTTTTCGTCTAGTCACACACAAAAAAATCAATATCCTGGGACATTTTCACACACATCGGCCTAGTAAACGGTACGCTCCATTAAGACTTGTGGTGTCGGTATTTTTGGATTGTATTGTATTCAGGGCATTTTTTAGCGTCTCGATATCAAACGTGCATATTTTGCGTGGTGCCAACGCTGGCCCAGTAGGTACTTGTTGGAGACCTCACATACATCCTTGTTTTTTATCGCAGATGTATGGAGGTTCGTCACGATGTTTTCCTTCACCGTAAAGGACTTGTGAATATAATATAATATGACATACATAAGCTTATTTATTTATTTATTTATTTATTTGTTTATAGGCTAGGTAACAGATTGTGAATTATTTCCCTTATAGCTAACATAGTTTCGTTAAATAATATTAAATTCACATTCCAATAACTACCAAGCACAACTTTGTAATAACAGATAGAATATAATAATAAGTACCTATTAATTTAACGCTACAAATTAGGAGACTTATTACAAACTATTGAGATCATAAGAGATCGCTTAATAAGAAACAAACTTAACGACTAGACATATTCTTTAGAGATCGTACAAATTGGTTTAGGTTTAAACAAAAAATATCGACATCTTTACAAATTTTGTTATAGGAGGTACACATACGAGCTAAGGGGCTGTTTTGACTGGCATTATTACTGGCTATAGGTATTAGGAATTGTACAGGATTACGACATGGCTTGGGGTATACTGCTGGTGAAGGTCGCAGGAGTCCGCTGGATGCGGGTGGCGCAGGACCGGTCATTGTGGCAATCTTTGGGGGAGGCCTATGTTCAGCAGTGGACGTCTTTCGGCTGATATGATGATGATGATGATGATGATGATGGGGTATACTCGAAATTGTAGATTGCTAACTGTATCGGAGTCTATCTTATTATTAATAATTTTATACAGCATTACAAGGTCATTCAAACTTCTTCTGTTTTGTAAACTGTCTATTTTAAAATGATCCAGTCGGTCTTCGTAGGTAGGTAGTTTACCCTTAAGTCTGAATTTATACACTAAATGACGTAGAAATTTTCGTTGTACAGCCTCTATACGGTCTATGTGGATGTTATAGTATGGTGACCAAACAGTAGAACAATAATCTAGAGAACTTCTGATCAAAGCATGATATATAGTAAGTAAACATTTGATATTATTGAATGGTTTTGTGGTTCTGTATATGAATCCTAGAAGTCTATATGTTTTTTTGACAATATGATCATAGTGTGCGTTGAATGTTAACTTCGAGTCAAACATAACTCCAAGATCTCTGATGACAGATACTCGTTGTAATGATATGCCGTTAATTTTGTAGTCGAATACTATGGGAGTTTTATTTCTGGTAAATGTGATTGCATTGCATTTTTTTACATTTAACGACATGTTGTTTTCATTGCACCATTGGTTTAATAGAGACAAGTCACTTTGAAGAGAATGACAGTCATTTATGTCACTAACTTTGGTAAATATTTTTAAATCATCGGCGTATGCTAACGTATTGCAGTTTATTAAATCTAGTAGGTCGTTTATGAATATTAAGAAAAGCAGTGGACCTAAGTTAGACCCCTGCGGGACACCTGAACTAGCTAAAAATGGAGTGGAGTGATAGCCGCGAACGTTTACTAATTGAGATCTATTTCGAAGATAGCTCTTAAGCCACCGGAGTAACGAGCCATGTATTCCAATATGTTCTACTTTGATAGTAAGAATATTATGATCAACTCTGTCAAACGCTTTAGCAAAATCTGTGTAAACGGAATCAATTTGACTTCTCGTATTCAAGGCAGAGCAAAGATATTCAGAATAAGCTATGAGGTTACTACTGCTGGAACGATTTTGCATAAAACCATGTTGTTTTGTACTCGCTACATGTCTGAAGTGTGTGTAAATATGTTTGTATATAATGCTTTCGAATATCTTAGATAAACCACTGAGAACACTTATTGGTCTGTAATTTGTTACGTCTTTTTTATCACCGGATTTGTGTATTGGAACTATTTTGGCTGTTTTCCATTGATCTGGAAAAAAACCTTCAGTCAGCGATTTATTAAAAATTATGAATAATGGATGTATTAAAACTGGGGAACAATACTTAAAAAACATGGGTGGAATCCCGTCGTGTCCAGGACCTTTATTTACATTAATTTTCGTTAGTTCGGCTTTAATTTCGGGTTTAGTAATATTTATTGACGAAAGACTGTAGTTAGCTGTACGGAATTTAGGTGTGTAGGGATTGGATGTAGATGAGGAGTAAACTGAAGAGAAGTATGTAGCGAATAGGTTTGCAATGTTTGTACCGTCACTTGCTTCTGCGCCATTTAAACACATTTTGTTGGGGATTTCTTCGCTCATATTCTTTGACTTGATATACTGCCAGAATGATTTAACGTCGGTTTTTATATTATCCTCTGTACGAGCAATGTAAGAGTTGAGACAATTATTAAGGGCTGATTTGGCTCTATGTCTTAAAAGAGAAAAGGTATCATAATCGCGAGGATTGCCAAACTTTTTGTATTTTTTGTGATATTTATTTTTTTCTTTAAAAATGTGTACTAGTGATTTACTAAACCAAGGGGGATATTGTGTACTTTTACGATTTTTTGTAGGTGTACATTTTTCAATGACTTCCCACATATATTTATAGAATAAATTGACAAAGTCATGACAATTTAAATGAATGTAGTCATCCCAGTTTATTAATTTTAGATGTTCAATACACTTCTCAAAATCTGTCTTTCTGAATTGGTACCGTGGTGTAGGATTATCTTTCAATGGTCTCGAGGGTTCAACTGATATTTTCGCTTCAATTGAGGGGTGATGAACATCTTCACGGCTGATTGCAGAAACTGAAGTAACTTCACAAGATAAATCAGACTGGACCATTACTAAATCTAGAATGCGGTTAAGTTGATTAGTTATTTTATTTACTTGAGTAAGAGAAGCCCGGGATATGAAGTCAGAAAGTAGGGTAGTTCTGTTGTTTTGAACAGATGTAGACTGTATGGGACATTGGGGCACTGTACATGTCAGTTCCGGAGTATTGAAATCTCCAATTATTATATATTTATCGTTCAGGCTAGACAGAATATTCGATTCATATGTATCATATAGTGTAGTTAAGTCGTCGTTAGATATATAGGTAGGCAGATATGCTAAACATATGTTAAGATGTTGTTTTTTTAATTTTAGACGTATCCATATATCCTCTATCATAAGCGATTGATAGCTAGTTACTGGTTCGGATATTAAGTGTTTTTTCACGGCAATTAATACTCCGCCACCATGTGTTTTATTATACTTATTGCAAAAATCTGTCGATCTATCCCGTCTATAAACTGTATAACGTGGATCGATAAACTCTGATGTTGAAATTGAGTCATCGAGCCAAGTTTCACATAGGCAAATGACATCATAATTAGTGGATAAAATTGACTTATAAATATACAATACTTTGGATCTCATACCACGTATGTTTTGATAATAAATACTAATCTTATTAGTGGAACTAGCCATTATGGATATTAAGGAAATTTACTTAAATTTATATTGCACTTTACTTAAGGGAGTCCAATGTATGCTGGTTTTTCACAATAATGTATCTCGAATTATCATCTTTACGCACAAATACCGATCCGTTTCGCACCCATACGTATTTATAAGACAGTTCCGTTGCTTTTTTCCTCGCAGCCCAGTGAAGAGTCTTGTTTGCTGGAGACAGATGCTCAGACACGTAGACAGGCGAGACTGTAACTACGATGCCCAGTATTGACGAGTTGAGCTTCTGGTCCCTAGCTTTGGTCTTATTGTAGCGCCCGACAGCCGACAGTAGTTCGTCGCGGCAGCGCGTGCTGCGGAGCTTGGCGATGATAGCGCGGGGCTTCTTATTCTCCTTGTTCTGACTTGCGACTCTGGTGCAGTGCAGGATGTCAGCGTCCGACATTAAAGTAAATGATTCGGGCTGGGGATTGAACCCAAGACCGCTGCGTAGTGTGCATTTTACCGTCCGACAACAAGCGCTATTATTTGTGATGAACGACGATATAATGAATAATACATAGATATACAGGGTTACTTTTTCACCAGTACAATAAATAATAGTAGACTAAAATACAAATTACTAGCATTTTTTTGTTACTACCCCTTCAAAAAATGCTCGAACTTATCCGCAAATCTAACAAGAAATGTGAACGACTTATTACGCATCTATCGACGTGCATAACTAACGTACTTTATTTAATTAAACTTTACGTTTAATTATTTAACTTTTCATTCATTCATTAATTCATTCGTTCATTCATTCATTCCAAATATATATTATTAGTAGGTATTTACTAACGATCACTAAAGTTAGCAGTGTACGGAGATATAGAGAGACAGGGGTTCCTGTTGTATCCCCACACTAAAAAACGGTATACATTACGTAAAATAAATATTATTCTAACAATAAGTTTAGTGTCTCCCTGGCACAATTATTTGGAGTTTTCAAGAGATTTTTATCTATTTCTATATTGCATAAACAACCGCTTTTCATGACAAGGTCACATACCTAAAGACACCACATACCATAAGGTGAAAGTGCAAATAAAACATCATCATTTTACGTGTCCTCTATAGATACTTACCATAAAATTTAATTTTTTTCATCGTTCTCTCGATGTCGGTGGTATAAAAATATACATGTACATGCCACATTTAAGCTTTCTAGTTGATACTAAAGGTGCATGCAGACCAAAAGAGCATTCGCTGTTCTATCCCCCACTCTACGAATTCAACGAATCTCGTTTCGTGTAACGATCGAATTTCGTAGAGTTGGGGGTTAGAACAGCGAATGCTCTTTTGGCCTGCATGCACCTTAACGATCGCCGAGCTTAGCCACGGACGGACAAATAGACACACATACTGGAATATAAGGGACTGTGGGTTGAACTCTCAAATCTTTTTCTTATAATGAACAGACGGTCACCTTCATCATCATCATCACAGAGTTATTCACTTGTCGTTGGAGTATCTTCCAGCACTCTCTTTCCCGTGCAAGATATGCATAACGTTTTCTTGTCGAGTTTTTTGCCATGACAGTAAAGGAAAATACATTTCTTTTTCTTTATAATTGTTGAAATGGAAATACAATTTACTCTACTGTAGACTTACTAATTGAGCATAATTTAATCTAACAAGGTCGCAATTCTAACCTAACCTAACCGAAGCCACTTTGCCATAGCAGTGAATTACTGCTGTCTTGCTGAGGTCGCAGTTGTATCCTAACCTAAACCACTTTGTCATAACAGTCAATTGCTGATAAGGTCGCAATTGTAACCTAACCTAACGTACTTACATTGATATAGTAGTGACTTACTAATAAGGTGGCAGTTCTAACCTAAGGCACTGGTCTCACCGCGAGCTATCGGTTAAAAAACACGAACAAAAGATGCGCACTCCCGTGTAAATAAAAGAGACACTCTCTTTTTAACCGACTTCAAAAAGGAGGAGGTTTACAATTCGTCGAAATCTTTTTTTTTTCTTTATGTATGTTCCCCGATTACTCGAAGACGCGTGGACCGATTTGAAAAATTCTTTTTTTGTTTGAATGGGTATACCTTCTAGTTGGTCCCATTGTCACGAATCCAGATCTGATGATGGAATCCTGGAGAAATCGAGGGAACTCTTCAAATGTTGTAGGCACACATGACATTTTTCATTTATTTTCGAAGACTAATCAAGTATTTGCGCCTAGTCATGAACGTTTTAAGTTGGTGATCTGATGATGGAAGGTACAACTCCTTAGCAATTAGGAGTTGGGGGATAATTCTTTAACCTTTTGACCGCCGTAGTCTGATATATCAGACTATCAATACCCAGCTCGTATCGCCGCAGTCTGATAAATAAGACATTTTTTTTTCATGTTTTTCTCAAGATATTCTTTACTTTTACAAAGTTTACTTTGGTTCTTTGCATAAGTAAGTGGCAGTAATTGTTGATCGAGTAACAGGTGAGACTGATCTGTTTATTTTATTATATTTTCTAGATGAAAATAAACTTCAATTATACCATTAGATTATGTATGATTTTACCCCAAGTCTCGTAGCCAAAGTCTTATATAAAAGACACTAGTGATGTGACGATGATTGGTATTGGCATATCTACGTCGACTTTCTCATTCGATATTTAGATTTACGACGTAAGATTTATGCATGGGACTGACCTTATTTAGCTAACCTATTTGATCACTTCGATATGCTCTTATAAAATTATGACGTAAGTTGTCTAGTATTCTACAATGTCGTCCGCTGAAGAATTATTTAGAATTTTAGAAGGAGCGGACGAAAAATTTCGAATCTGTCATAAAAAATAATCTGCCGTAACCAGAATCTGTCCTTACCTGAATCAAGTTACCCAATGACTTAAGTAGCCACACCAAGTGTTGATACATTTGCTTCATACGCAATTGCCATGTAGATACTCCTTCGGCAGTTCTAGGTGCACGTTCAGCGTCCGGAAACTTGACTCTCAACACGACATGCCATGATGGCCTCGCAGTACATGCTAGAGTACCTAATCCTTGTCATTGTGATACCATTCACTCTTTGGACATTTTGATTCCATGGATTTCCAAGGGTCAAAACTGACCCTTGGAAATTTTGACATATTTGAGTCCTTGGAAGTTTTCAAAGTTGAACTTAGAAATAAATATATTTGAATTGTATTAGTCCCTACCTACCAGGGTTTATCAGTGAAGTCTTTTTTTTTATAGATGGTAGAATATTTGAATCGATAAATAAGGGAAGACTCTGTTATCGTGGTTCATCGGTAACCCCTACCAAGTCATTGTATTCCGCAATAATAATTAACACAGACTACGCCATCGTCTTAAAAATGAGACCGCATGTGACGTCAAAGATGTAAAATAGAAAATTTTAGTGATGTGGATTACTCGATATTTCAAATTTATTTTAAGTCAACATAATATATAAGATTGGTACTGTTTAGTAGTTTAAACAAATTGAGTACTGTAACGTTGAGCTTACAATATGTATTAATCAAAAGAATTGTAAAATTTTATGATTTATTAAGCCAAACAACGCTGAAATTTTCAGAATCGATACGTTTCTAATGCGATCAATCCTCTCCCTACTAGTGCCAACTGATCAACGAAAAAACAGTGAAGCCTTCGCCAATGTCTGAAATAGTAGACCGCTCATGACGTCACAGATACGAAATGAGAAATAATAGTGATGTAGCAACGTCCATCAATAAATTTGCGTAGCTGGTATTCACAGATTCGAACCATTAATAAAAGGGACGAAACTATAATAAAGACATTGGTAAACGTGATTTAATTATAATAATATAATATTTAATGACAAGGTGGTACAAAACGAAGTTAATCACAGTAAACTGTAAACAATAAAATATTTTATCGTAAGTTATGTGGCAAGCACTATACAGTTTGTTATAACTTAGTATAGGCGGCGACACGGGCACGTCCGATGACATCCCAAGCGGCGTTCAAAAGGTTAAGTATAACATATTTCGTGTATTTTGGAAGCTATTTGAGTATTTGCCTTTAGGTGGTCATCCTTTCATGTTGGTGAGCTGATGATGAAAGGTACAACTCCTTAGAGATTAGGAGTTGGGAGACAATTCCTTAAATATAACATATTTCATGTATTTTGGACGCTATTCGAGTATTTGCGTTTAGGTGGTCATCCTTTCATGTCGGTGAGCTGATGATGGAAGGTACAACTCCTTAGAAATTAGGAGTTGGGGGATAATTCTTTAAATATAACACAGTTCATGTATTTTGGAAGCTATTTGAGTATTTGCCTTTAGGTGGTCATAGTCTCATGTTGGTGAGCTGATGACGAAAGGTATAACTCCTTAACTATTAGGAGTTGGAGGATAATTCTTTGAATATATCTATTTAAGTGTTTGCTTAGTAGTTATGACATGTTGGTTAGCGGTAAGTGATTCTTTAAATAATATAGGCATGCTAAGGCTGTTACCTATAATCTTTGAAATTATTCATACTTGCTGATGATACAATGTATATCTCCTTGATAATGGGATAATTCTTTGAATATAACAACTGTCATACATTTTCGAGATCTATTTAAGTGTTTGCTTAGTAGTTATGACATGTTGGTTAGCGGTAAATGATTCTTTAAATAATATAGGCATGCTAAGGCTGTTACCTATAATCTTTGAAATTATTCATACTTGCTGATGATACAATGTATATCTCCTTCATAATGGGATAATTCTTTGAATATTTAAGGTATCCAGTTCAGGTTTTCTGGCCTATTACAGTGCAGTACATTCTAATTATAAGTATTTAGAGCATACTAAATAACGATTTTACACTACTAAAAAGCATGAAATAAAATATTTTAAAATAAAAATAAAACCGCCTTCAAAAATTCGCCCAAACTAAAATGTCAAAAATAATTTTAGTTCCTACTTCTTAGGATTTCCTACACAAACCTTTAAACCTTTTACCCTATTCATTGAAATAAAATATTATGGCTAGGTATCCTACAGATTTCTTAGAAGTCGGTGCCAAGCCAAATATGTTCTCTTCGCGAGTATATAACTGTATTTGATAGAGGCTAGAGCTTTGTAACTTACTGTCACTCCGGTTATGCTTTCATCAAAATGACTGAGGTAGAACATTCTGTTGATAAAAACATAATCAGAGTGACAGTAAGTTACAAAGCTCTATCTAATATATACCTGAATGAACGTATTTGGCTTGGCACCGACTTCTAAGAAATCTGTAGGGTACCTAGCCATAATATTTTATTTCAATGAATAGGGTAAAAGGTTTAAAGGTTTGTGTAGGAAATCCTAAGAAGTAGGAACTAAAATTATTTTTGACTTTTTAGTTTGGGCGAATTTTCGAAGGCGGTTTTATTTTTATTTTAAAATATTTTATATTTACACGGGAGTGCGTATCTTTTGTTCGTGTTTGTAGCCGATAGTTCATAGCTTAGTAGCTCGCGGTGAGACCGATGCCTTACCTAACCCACTTTGTCCTACCCAGTTCTAACCTAACCTAACGTACTTTGATACAGTAGTGACTTACTAATGAGATGGCAGTTCTAACCTAACCTAACGTACTTTGAGATAGTAGTGACTTACTAATGAGATGGCAGTTCTAACCTAACCTAACCCACTTTGTCCTACCCAGTTCTAACGTAACCTAACGTACTTTGATATAGCAGTGACTTAATAATGAGATGGCAGTTCTAACCTAACCCACTTTGTCGTAGCAGTGAATTCCTAATGAGATCGCAATTGTTCTAGTCTAACCTTACCCAGTTTGCCACAGCAATAATGAACGGTAGTCAAGATCGTAGTTCTAACCTAACTAACCAATCACCTCATCTATTTCTTAACATTGTCTTATTACATCGTTATAATAAGTATATGTACCAAACCCAATCTACCATAATAGATAATGCATTTCTGCCTAACGTAAAATATATGTATGTGAAGTAAGTTTCGGAGAGTTGTATACACGGTGTTACGTCAGCATTCCGAAAGATTTTAATGCTGGATTCCTGACCATATTTAGAGTCTTTAATGTTATATAAAATTTCCTGGATTCGGCTTGGTTTCAGAGATAATCAACCTTTTTTCGAAATAAGTTTTTCGACGTAACTCGTCATTTAACTTCTTTTGAATTACAATGCTACCACAATGTGTTCTAATATTACCACACCTTTTGCCTGACAATCAAAAAACGAATAGACTTGACGAAATAACCTGTAGGTACCTAAAAAAACAATTGAAATAAATAATTTAAACAAATTGTTGTTATGATAAAAAGTACTGGAAATGTTAAAAAATATTCAAATCGGCCTAAAAAAAAAGAAAAAAATTTTTTTTTGGTGGAATTGACATAAGGTCTCATAATATTTTGTGTTTATTTTGATGTCTAGAATGCATAGTTAAAATCTTTCGCAGTGCTCGCGTAACACCGTGTATAATTATGTACCTATGCCAAAAATATGGAAATCCAATTTCCGCGAAATAACACATGACCTAAATAATAATATGCCAAAATAGTTTCTGGCAAAGTAATATTCTAAATATTGTTTACAAAAATTGATTATGCCAAGTCTCTTATAACATAAGCGTTTCGAAAAAAAAAATGCCATATAGAGGGATTAGAGGGAGCCCTAAACAGACAGAGAGACAGACAGACATACAAACAATGATTTTGAAACTTTACAAAATAAACACACCGTCAGGTGGGCATCAAGTCATGTGGTAATTCTTTATGTATGTCTTAAGAAAAGTTATAGTAACTGTACATTGCAAGCACTGCACATCCCCCCGACAGCATTAAATATAATTGCTGTACCCACGATCACGCTGACTTAATACACTTATTTTAATTACTTTATTCGTTAACGTTTATACGTCCGTAGCTGATACTCTTCATGCGTTAGTTTACAATAAATTATATCATAACCATAGATCAGTGATTTTATTTATCACATCCACCATCAAGAATGGGGCAAGTGTTGGGCTCGTACGGTAACTTAAACTCAGATCACATCATCAGTCTATAATTAGTCCACTGCTGGACAAAGGCCTCTCGTATTAGGTACCTAAGCATACGGACGCATTAGGAAGTAAATACCCATAATCGCCACGCAGGGCAAGCTGTTGCCCATCATCCAATATTCAATAAATAATGGTCAGTGACACTTCGAATCCCTTAGTTGACTATTAGGGCACCCACGGGAAGAGTTGGGGTGGTAACAAATGTATTTCTATTGCCATCACCACACGGCCACTCAACTTATACTCATTACATACCATTTTACAAGAATCAGTTGTGAAATTCAGACGGATGCAAAATAATATTTTCTGAATCAGAGTTCGCTTATTATAATAAGAATTGTTTCCCAGCGGAAATACTCTAGATCTTTAAGTTCAATGGGTTCAAACAAGTTTTAATTTCTTAACAAGCCATGTGGACAGCACAAAAAATATTTTAACTACCTACCTATTTGCAGAAAGTATATTTTAAAATAAATATACAAAACCTTGCCTATCAATAATTATGTTTACACATAGGTAAGTAGGTGACTATCAAATTTGCTCAGTGTATTTTAGGGCGGTCACATACATACGGAGTTCCGTTTCGGAGTTTCTATTCGAAATACTGTTTCGGAATTCCGTAAATACATCACACATATACGTTTATTTCCGTTCGGAATAAAAAGGCTCAGTTGAACGACGCTAGAACTTGAGTTCAGACGTTTGGCATTATGGATGATTGCAATAGCACTGTTGCTATACCTGGCAAAGAAAAAGAAAATATGTCGCCGTTGCTGGGTACATCCTCTGAACACCCAAAGATTGCAAACAAGTCAATATTATGTAAAAAGCGCCACATTGCGTGATAATCCTGATATTTTTTTCAAGTACTATCGTATGACTATAAACTCTTTCGAAGAGTTATTAAATAAAATAAGAGGAAAAATCACGAAAATAAAGTAATAGGAAAAATCACATGCGTGGGACACCTGTACGCTTCGGTCGTGCGACGCACACTGACTGGCGTTCCGTTCGGGATTTCCGAATGTGTGATGCGACTCGTTCAAAATGTATGCAAAATTTGCGTTCGGAACAGCTTTTTTTCGTGCGGAATTCCGAATGCATAGGTTTTCATGCGGAATTCCGAATCAGATTAAATTTCGAACGGAAAACGACTGTTTGTATGTGGCTCATTCATACATTTGTATGGATTCAATGCGTTCGATATTACGAATCGATATTTCGAATCGAGATTCCGAGGCGGAATTCCGTATGTATGTGACCGCCCTTACAGGGATCTGTTACGAATTGAAACGGTCACATGTACAAAAATCATGCATTCAAACAAAGAAAAACAGGTGGGCAGGCAAATCGACAGGCAAACTATAACTTTCAGCCAGGCTATGAACAGGCACAGAGACGAACAGACAAACAGATCTTCTGATTTCATTAACGTGGAGGTTTATTTAGTTTTTAGGTCATGAAGACTTCAAATTTGAGAATTTAGGTATTCAGTTTAAATCAACGTTTTCTTCCGTATGGACCAACAGACACACAAACTTACTAGGAAGGTGATACGTTGTTTCCTGTAGTTGATTTTTATACGTATATAATAATTATGTATGTATTATGAATTAAAAAACCCACCAAGTGCGAGTCGGACTCCGTACCATTATCAATTTATCATAAAAAATACAGTTAAAACAACCTATCTCAAAAACTATAAGAGATACATCTTGTCTCTTTTTCGTTAATTAAATACGAGTATATGTATTTTACCATCTCTTTTACGCATTATGAAGTATGAAGATAAGTGTTTGTCAACTATCAATAAATTGTAGGAGGTGTATGGTGTGAAGTATTTATTTCGCTCATTTTGTTAGAGTAAGACGTATCTTTACTTATATATCATTGGCGGTTCATACAACACAATCCTCACCAAATATCATTACTTCCGAGTATTCCATTTATTGTTTCCGAGTAAATTGGATGTGACGGACAGACACGGACAGAGACAGACATGACTTGACGAATATAAGGTTTTCGTTTTTTGCAATTTTGGCAACGGAACCCCAAAAACAGTTTGCTAAATTAGGAGACGGTTATGAATAAAGGGGTTATAATCTTCCATATCACTATATAATATAAAACAAAGTCGCATTCTCTTGTCCCTATATCCCTATTGTATGCTTCAATCTTTACACCTACGCAACGGATTTCGATGCGTTTTTTTTTATCGATAGAGTGATTTAAGAAGAGAAGGTTTTAGGTAGACTATAAAACTTAAAATTATTTGAATAAAATAGTCTGCAAGTATAAAACCTGATAGGTTATCATTATAGGTCCATAAGAGATTGCCTAATCTAAAATCATAATGCCATGTTCATACCTACTTACAGATTAATAAAATTAGGACTCCAACTATTCAATATGTATTTAAGTATTTGTATGTATCTATTCTATATATTACATATTTTGTAGTTTAGTTCTCACACAAGCCTTGATGGAGTTTATTGTGGCACTAGGTTGATATGTGTAAGATGGTCACATGCTAAATATATTTATTTGTTCATATACTAATCGTCCAATAATAAAGAAATATATTTTTTTAAATTATGTTGTTATTATTCGAAACACGACAAAACATAGCTATATAAATATTTAATTATTTTTAGTGTTTCTTGTTATATCGGCAATATTTTAGGTAGGTACAATCAGCAGCAGATATTGCTTAACGAGTAGGGTGTTCACAATGATCTTAACACACTCTAATAGTCGTGCATAGTTTATTTTGAAAACTCTGCCCGCTTAGCAATATCTGCTGCTGACTGTACATCATCTGAGAAAATTTCAACTAATTATCCATTAGATACATATTGGTGATAGACAGACAGATGGACAGACAGTGAAGTATGAAGATGCCCAGGATCGCGCAAAGAGGAGGAAAGGTAGGTACGGACCCTGGCAAAAGCCGGGATAACGATAGGTAGAAACAGAAGAATAGCCTTCATAATAATATTACAGAAACGTGATTAAACTTAATGTTTGTACAAGTTATTTTCCAGTCATCCTTGTCGCACACGCATATTGGCGCGACTGGTGCGAGCAAGAGGGGAAGAATAGTAGTAGTAGTAGTAGTAGTAGTTGCATTTCGATGCAAGTGCAAAAAAAAAAATTTTCCACGAGGATGAAAGTCAATCACCCGAGTTAAAAAGAAGTTTTTACACGTGTATCGAACGACTTTTCTCATAACAAGTGCCTTAAAAAGAGAAATTAACGTACGAGAAGCGTGCGCAAAATTTTACTTCTCCGCACTAGTTAGGAAAAGTAAGTTACGCAGTCAATAAAGCTAGCTCATATCACAATAATATAGGAGGCGGGGACTTGACGCTAGGTAGGTCGACTTGTGGAGGAATGCCCCATGATATTAGTATAATAAATATGTTGTTTGATAACAGCCTAAAACAAGCCATAATATTACCGCGAGTTTTTTTTTCATCGTTTGTTTTCAAATTATGGTATATGGTTTCTAAACCAGAGCTACTTTACTTTTTATTTTAATTGCGAGAAATTAAAATATACTAATTATTCATAGGTACACAATAACACGATAATTTTAACTGTGACTCTGCTCGGTCTGAGACGCTCATTTTGAGAGGTTGCCGACAGTATGCAGCGCGCAGCGCCGTCTCACATGGTGATTGGTTGATTTGAAAAGGTAATGTCTTTGAGTGGACAGTTTGAATGAAATTATTTGAAAATATTACATGCGTAGCTAAAACTTTAGTATTGCTTTGTAAGTCTAATGACAGTAATGACTGTTGGAATATGTCAAGTGAAAAGTATATGGGTATTGTTATCTATTACATATTATAGATTGACAAGTTACACACCTATAACATACTGAATACTTTCGCTGTCCTGCAATATATGTGTACCTACACATAGTTATTTAAGCTACAGTTAGTCTCTAATACGACGACATTAGGTTCATATGATATGAATTCCATAATGAATTATACAACTCTAAAAGTAGTAAACACTCACTGAGTATTAGTTGCACAAATAATTGGGGTTTGATTGGTGGAATCTGATGTTTCAGGCTCGTGAGTTTGGTCGGTCTTAATATCCCGCCAAGCTGCTATCCTCCTGAAATTGTCACATTGGTGAATTTAATTTATTATACCTCCCTATCTGTTCTTTTTATTAATAATAACTGACAAAGTTCGTGTCGCAATTGGCAATAGAATAAAGGTAATAATATGTATATCTACTACAGAATCATTTGAATCGTTACCTAACACAAAGATTAGCTGGCAAATTTAATGTGAGAGTAAAATGTGAGAGTGTCATAAATATAGAAGAAAAAATGTTCTAACTACTTTAAAAGCGGCTCGGGTATTCCGATAAACTCTTATCGCAGTACACGTGAGTACAGTTGTACTTATTAAATAGGTGTTTTAACTATTACGCTTCAAATTTTAAATTTTCGCTACGGCGAGATACTTACTATGTGGTGCCATGGTGAAGGAGTAACCCCGCTTCTACTCGACGCTTTTTCTTTTCCCCCCCAGATCAACGGTGTTTTCGGTACTCATTTTTATTCGTTCTGCCCATCGTTGTGGGCATGTTTATGATATCGATTTTATTCGAAACGAACACTTTTGCCTTGACTTGTGGAACAAAATTGCAAAATGTTGACTCATAGATGACATTGACTTTGCTGTGACAAATGAACAAAATATTTTGTGACCACTTACCAAAAAGTATTTTACGCGTCCATTTAAATTAAAGTCGTCAGCCTCGGTAGCCGAGTTAGTTGTGACCCTATCTATGAAGCTGGAGGTTCCGGGTTCGAATCCCAGTGAAAGTATTATTTTGTGTATTTTTTTTATCACAAATATTTGTTCCTTGATCGTGGCTATCTATGTGTTTAAGTTAGTTACATGATATGTATCATCGCTTATTTCTTATTACCCACAACACAAGCCTTAATTTAAGCTTAAGATGTCCCGATATATTTATTTGTTTATTATTATTATTAATTTATAGCCACTTATTTTATTTATTACCTCTCAGATATTAATTAGTACCTATCATATTAATGTGCTCCTTTCTTCCAAACTGTTGTACAAGTTACGCTAAATGAGAATTAAAGTGAGCATCATAGTTAGATACAAAAGTAGCTACCTTACTACCTACTGGCTGTAATTCATAAAAAATACTGACCGATATATTGTATTTTGAGATCCGACCTGGCGAATCGAGGGATAAAATTTTACCGGATATTTTATTTGATAAAAACAATAACAACATACCTATTTTATGAATTACGCTTACTTTTAATAATCCATCTATTGACCGAATATATTACTAATTAGTGAGGTCATTTAACTAGCAGTTTTAAAGTGACATCTGTGATGGATATGGTTAAACTTACCTTGTCATCTGCCTCCATGTTAGTTTTCATGGATAGTATTATTCACGCACATATACAAAGGCAAAGAGCGAAATTGTATCAATTTTCAAATTGATAATTCGGAAATACTATACCACTTTTTGGACTTTTTTTTACATACGCGCCATCTACGGGATACGTACAACTTACTATCAAGGTTCAAAATTACAAAAAGTCTACTAATTAACAGAGTTAATGTCGACAAATTTGTATGAAAATCGCACAGGGACATCCACCTTAATAATAGTTAAAATATATTTACTAAATAAATAATGCGCCTTTACTTATGGAATATTAATAAGAATGCAAATCATATTCAAAACGCTACTTTATTTTTCTTATTTCTTCTAATTAGTACCCATCGAAAGAAGACTTATAAAAATACTGTAAAGCCATCGCCATAAGCAATAATCAATGTAAAGTATTACATTTTAAAAAATAAACCCTACGTAAATGGGTCCTATGTTTTGTTGGTTACCTGATTTCACGAAGTTATCATCTTTATGAGAGGTGTAGGGTGTAGGTCTTATCTTATCTTATCTTATTAGCGAGGCCCTTACGGATACACTTCGACCCATTGGGATCTTTTGTGTAATTGCCCCCTGTTTCGTCTACCCCAGGGATTGCTCTATCAACTCAATATGTTTGAGGATGGACCCTAGCGGTAACGTTTTGACCTCCTTCGGTTCTAGATAACCAGTTCCGAAGTCTTTCATCCTTTGTCTGGCGAGGGCATGACATTCGCACATTAAGTGTTTCATTGTCTCTTCTTCCTCGCCACACATTCTACAGTCTATGCTGTCAGAAAGACCCATTTTGGCCAAGAGAGTTTTGACCCCAAAGTGTCCCGTAAACACCCCTGTTATGAGTTTGAGTTGTCTTTTGCTATATTTCCAAAGCTTTTTGCTCCAGCCCGAGTCTACTTCGTGCATAAAGAGCTTTGAATGCCTGAGCCCCGTTAGATTGTTCCACTCTTCCTGGTGCTTCCATCTAACTCGCTCTTTCATGGCTGTTTTAATGGTTCCTTGTGAGAGTCCTACAAATGGTTCTGGTCCTACAAAGTTGTTTGTAGAACCCCCTCTTGCAAGCTCATCTGCATTTTCATTGCCAAGGAAGCCCTCGTGCCCTGGGATCCATACCAGTTGCACTTTTGTTTCGCCTTCCAAGTTTGTTCAGAGCTTGGATGCCGTTGAATACTAGTCTAGAGTCTACTTTAGGCGCCGTAAGGGCCTTCAGTGCTGCTTGACTGTCGCTTAATATATAGATATTCATACCTTGGGTCTGTCTATCTATAATCTCCTGTGCACAGGCAATAATCGCGTAGGTTTCCGCTTGGAATACAGTCGCATAGTTGCCCATACTTACACTACCACGGTAGTCGTTTGCATAAATGCCTGCGCCCGTACCGGATCCAGTCTTGGATCCGTCAGTGTACCAAATAAGGTCGTTCCCATCAGAAATTGGTGGCTGTAGACCCCCCGCCCATTCGGCTCTATTATGAATTTTAGTTTTAAAATTCTTTTGGAAAACAAATTTGGGCAGCATTTTATCACTACCCATACTTGTTAACTTATCCATGTAACTGTCTAGTTCCATGCTTGTATGTTTGGTCTTTGGCATGCTATCACTCCATAGACCCAAGATCTTGAGTCTTTGCAGGGACTTGCGTGCCTCCGACTGTATAACCAGGTGTAGCGGCGGTAGGTCCAACAGTACCTCTAACGCCGCCGTTGGCGTCGTTCTAAACGCGCCTGTGATGGCCATGCACGCTACTCTTTGTAATTTATTCAGAGCATCCTTGCATGTACCCTTTGCAGTTCTTGGCCACCATGCCAGACTACCGTACAGAATGATAGGTCTCACCATCATAGTGTAGATCCACCTCAGTACTTTAGGGTTTAAGCCCCATGTTTTGCCATATGCCGACCTACACATACCAAACACTCTCAGTGCTTTGGTTATGAGGAGGTCTACGTGCTTTTTCCAGTTCAGTTCTCTATCAAGTGTCATACCTAAGTATTTCACTTCGCTGGACATATCTAGTACCCTGCCATAGAGCTTTAGTTGCTTCATGTTAGCGAGGGTCTTTTTCCTGGTAAAGGGTATTACCACAGTTTTCGCCGGATTAATGGAGAGTTGGCGACTATTACACCAGTGTTCCACTAGCTTCAGCGCTCCATTCATGATTTCCGATACAGTGCTTGGGAATTTCCCGGTGACCAGTATCACTAAATCATCCGCGTATCCTACTGTGTACAGAGGACCTTTATTTAGCTCCTCCAGTAGTGAATTCACTACTAGACTCCACAGGGTTGGTGATAGTACACCCCCCTGTGGGCATCCTTTTGTTGCCGTGGCTAATATTTCGTCTCCCATGAGGGAGGATTTTATTAGTCGACTATTCAGCATATTACCGATCCACCTGCACAGAGTCGGTTCTATGCCATGTTCCAAGGCAGCATTATTGATCGCTTGATACGTGGTACGGTCAAATGCGCCTTCCACATCTATGAACACGGCTAGACATATTTCTCTGTTTTCTATAGCCTGTTCCGCTCTAGTAGTCACCAAATGCAGTGCGGTTTCAGTGGACTTGCCTGGTTGATAAGCGCACTGTAGTTGGTGCAGAGGATGCCTTCTTAGTGGTCCATCCCTTATATGTCTGTCTACCAGTTTTTCCATAGTTTTGAGGAAAAATGACGAGAGACTTATCGGCCTATATGATTTAGCTTCGGTGTAATCTGCCTTGCCAGGCTTTGGCAGGTAGGTTACCTTAACCTTTCTCCATATACGTGGTACATGGCCGAAGGCTAAACAGGCTCTGTACAACCTGCTCAAGTGCGGTAAGATTGTACTTGCACCCTCTTGTAGTAGAATGGGGTAGATCCCATCTGGCCCCGGGGCTTTATATGGCTGAAACATTGACAGCGCCCACTTCAACTTGTTGTGATCTACTACCTTTTTAGACGTGTCCCAATTATGTCTGGTCGTGTTTACGGATTGCTCCAACACACTTATTGGTTCATCGTCCACAGGGCCCTGGTGAATAATGGACCCCGGAAAATGCGTTTTACACATGATTTCCAGGGTTTCCAGTCCCGTTTCTGTCATACTTCCGTTACTCCCTCTGATGGAGGTAAGCGGGACTGACTTGGTAGCTGCAAGTGCTTTTGTGAGTCTCATACCTTCTGGTATTGACCCAATCTGATCGCAGTGATTTCTCCATGCGGTCCTTTTAGCTTTCCTTACAGCCTTGTTATATTCTGTAAGTTTTCGCGCGTAAAGCTCAAAGTTTTTTTTTCCTTTTAGCATCATTAAAGACAGCCCTAGTTTCTTTCCTGAGTTTTTCTAAATTGGAGTTCCACCACGGCGTCTTCTTTGCCAGGGTTATCTTTTCCGGGCAATTATTAATCCATGCTGTGTGGACAGCTTGGACTATTGCGTCCGCTGAAAATTCTATGTCTATTACAGAATTTAGCTTACATTTGGGATCCCCTAGTTCCACCTTCAGTTGCCTTGCGTAGGCTGACCAGTCAGTGTTCCTAGGGTTGCGTTTTCGTACTGTTTCTAAATGAAATTTAGTGTTGTACCTGAAGCATATATATCTATGATCGGATAGGGAAATGTCATTAGATACGTGCCAAGAACTAATACTATTAGTAGCGTTGTTAGAAGTTAACGTTATGTCAATTACCTCACCTCGTCTAGCATTGACGAAAGTTGGTTCATTGCCTCTGTTTAGTATTTGTAGGGAAGAACTCACCAGAAAATCCAGTACCTTCTCTCCTCTTCTGTTGACGTCTGAGCTGCCCCAGATGACGTGGTGCGCATTTGCGTCGCAGCCGATGATGAGATCAGTGTTCGCTTGGCTGCCAAGTGCAGCGAGACCCCTAAGTTGTTGCGTGATGGGGTCCGTTGCTTCGTAGGGAAGGTATGCCGACGAGATGATAAGTTGCTTACCCTCCCCCTTGTTTTGGATCTTAACAGTCGTCAGATCCCTGGAACAGAAAGCATGTAAGAGCATCGCATTGATGCCATTTTTCACATAGATACATGTTCTCATATTACCATCGGGACAGAGATAAATAATTGTCCCCCCAGTATTTTTTAGTCCTCTTATTTCACCTTTATATATATATGGTTCTTGAATAAGGGCAATATCGAATTTATCGCTTTGTAACTGCCTTGCCAGAAGGGCTGTGGCTGCTTTATTGTGTTGTAAGTTAATCTGTACACACCTTATACCCTCCATTGGGACGTTTAATGTTTGGTGGTGCTGAGATCAGCAGCCACCTCCTGGACAGTATCTTCGCAGGACATGGGTGACAGGGTGCCCTCCAGGTAGAGCTCAGACAGGCCCCGCAGGTCCTCCGAGCCCACCAACGATGACAACGGAGAGGACTCACGAGCCATACGCGGCCCGGCCAGATCCTCCGTGGACGCCACCCTGCCTCCCATCTCCTGCGCCTGTCCCTCCACATCGTCCGCCACGATTTCGCTGCTGGTCGGCAGCGCCTGCGGCTCCGGAGCCTTGCCGGTTTCCTCAGCCGTCACGAGCGGCTGGGTGTCCGTTCCCGGGGCAGCACAGGTGTTGATCGCACCTCCTCCATGCCTCTCCTCAGCATCCTCCAATAGCTTGAAGGAGCTGAGATCAACCCCTGTGTGCAACTGGTAGCCGGCCGCCTTGATGACGTCCGCCGACACTCGATCCATCAGTACGATGCGCCGAGTACCAGCCGAGGCCACCAAGGTGTCCACCACCTTCCACTCTTCCGTGTGCAACAAGGGGTTATACCGTTGTAGCACACGGTAGAGCAGCTTGATGTCCGCGTTACCGAGGATCTTCGTCTTCCAGGCCATCTTAACTGGTTTAGGAAGGTCCTTGGCATCCACGACCTTTAGGCGCAGCCCAGCAATCTCCACTCCTCCGATTACTGAGTTGAGCCAGGCGGAGGCCTCTCTCCCTTGGCAATTGACGTGGAGAGCGCCCCCCACCACATTGCCGATCGTGATCTTCGGCAGAGGATCCGGAGCGTCAGCCAGGAGCTCTAGCACGGCTACCTGTATGTCGCCCACATGCTCTGCCAAGATCCTATCAGCTGGAAAGGTCACTGGGACCAGTGCTACCCTCTCGCTAGCCGTTACCTCCGCAAACGATCCTCCCACCTTCGTTCTCTTGGAATCTCCGGCCAACACAGAGGAGTCGCCACTAGCTCCCAGTGATCTTTTATTGTGGGGCTTCCCTGGACCCACAACGGGTGCGTCCAGTGGTCCACCCACCGCCTTCGCCTTCGCCTTCGCGTTCGCACGCCTCTTCTGCCGCCTGCTCATGACCACTTCTCCATCCGCCAGCACATCCACGCCCGAGGGAGTGGTATTGCCGTCATGGACGCCCGAAGCTCCATCAGCAGGATTTGGAAGGGGTGTCTTCGCCGGTATGCTACAGGCGGCTACCGTGTCGCTTCCCCTTCCTCCAGTACCCGCACCAGTCGGTCTCCATCCGGGGACCTGCTGAGCGTGTCCTCTTCTCGACCCATAGGGAAGAGTCCGGACGGTACCTTTGGAATGGGCTGCTCCACCGTAGCCCCTACCTCTGGTGCACTGCACCCTCTCCGTCCTTGCGGACCTCCACGATGTACCGGCTCTCGCATCTCTGTCCAGGATAGGGTGGCGTACCGCCGGTACAGTGTTTGCGCTGTGCGCTTTGGCCTCATCCCTATTGGGTCCGGCTTTTTCTCCTTCCTTCGTCGTTTTCGGTATTATGTTCTCCATGCTACCTCCAATTAAAAATTCATCAGACTGGCTCCCCACCCTCCTTGGAGCCCTCACATCTGGGGATGCTTTGACGCATCAGGGATACCAGGCTGACATAGCGCCCCGAAGTGGGTTGCCTGTGAATCCGCACGGTGCCAAAACCTTCGTCAACTCCTCAGCCGACTTGGGTTTCGTGCTCCGCCGACTACAGACCCCATCACCCCAGGACACTCGCCTTGCGACCATCAGACTGGACGCGACAGCCGATTGATCCTGGCTGGCTAAGCCAAGACCGCCCGTTTGAGATGAATCCAGAGCCAAAGAGGTTATGTCTAACAGGGATAACGACAGCAGACCCCTGCTTCGACGCGGCCCCCAGGATCTCCTTCTCCACCCGTACGGGTCTCCGCGCACGGCACAAACACGCGGGTGGCATTTTACTACTCGCCATCCTTC
>JALPQI010010522.1:0-46370 GCA_025490895.1 Thaumatotibia leucotreta
GTACAGCCTATAGTTATGGTGAAAACAGTACAGTCAAGTTCATAAATATGTGTGCATTATTTTACTTATTGCATTGAAATAAGGTGCATAATTTTATACATATTTAAGAACTCGACTGCACAGTATAGAAATAATGTTTCGAATATGTTAATAGCCAGATAAGCAATGTACAAATTTTACAAAGTTGTGTTTCATGGCATATAATCGAATCTAATACCATTATAAGGCATCTATCAACTGCTTATGTTTCGATTTTTATGTAGCATAGATTATAAAGTTTTGTATATTTGTTTAATACAATTTATCATTTCATAATGCCCGGTAGACAGGGCACTAATATTGTCTCTCGCTACCCACAATACTTGTACTTAGACTAAATAGTCTGTTTGTCTGTCTGTGTGCACTTTATGTGTGTGGATCTCATAAACTGCTGCCGTGGAGCCCTGTGTACATGATTATCCAAGTGACCTGAAAACAAAAAAAAATATAGTGCCCTGAAATCTAAAATTGAAAATCAATGATGACTTCTGTGGTCTTTTAACTATTTGAATGACAAGATGGGCAGTGCCGGACATTGACATAAAAAATAGACTTCTCAACAAATAATTCTTATACAAGTATAAAAGGTTGTTTTCATTGGCATGAGCAGCAATTTTATAAAGATGTTATATTCCATATTTGGCAATCATTATATCATTAAACTAAAAACATTGAATCTATTTGTTTTTCAATGTTGGCCTTGGATTATTTTCATTGTTTTTAACCGTTGCTTTGTATACTTATATTGATTTGTGTGTCTAGCAAATAAATTGTTGTATTAAAACAAAATACTAATACTAGCATTTGTTTTGTATGAAGGATAAATCTGTACGATTTACATACACCTTAAGGAAAAGCATTAGTCCTGTTTACAAAGTGACACTAATATGACTCAATATTTAAATATGATAAGTATTCAAAAATACTATATATTTTAGCCTCTTACCAAAAAACCAGCAAATGATGTCATGAATCCTTCCTTAGTGATCTCCCACATGCCTCCATACTCCTCCTCGTCTATATTTTGGAAATTGTTAACATAAAAGTATATCACTGCTGCATTCACTGCCACAAATCTAGAAAGCGAGAACAAATATATATATTTTACCTTGATTTACCTTAAGACACCTTGAACCAATAAGATACCAATGTTTGTTATACAATAACAAATACAGACATGTAGGTGTTTAAAATTGTGTAAATGAATTATATATTAACAAATGATAAAAAATTACTAACAATGTAAACAAACCATTCAATAGAATATGAATATTCTAGCACTATTTTATTGTTCTATGGTTTAGGATAATGGTGCAGTAATATACACAATATTGTATAATGGATTTTGCATTATTTGATGAGATATAATGAAAATGAAAAATCTTTCACATACAAGATTTGTTTACGTTATTCACAAGCTCTATTAGTGGCAGGCTTAATACTTACAGCAATAATCCCAGGAATCCTTTCAAGGGGAGTAACCCCCAACACAAGCCCAAAATTATGCCAATAAACTGTCGCATCCAGTAAATAACATCGAGGAACTCCTCCTGAAACATTTAATTCACATTACACGACAGATTCACACACTTTTTTGTCACAATTTCAGTAATCCCGTGACCAATTCCTAACCTTATCGGGCCATTCCGCGTTTGACTCGAACGCTTTCTTCCAGATAGATTCTGTTGATTTCCCTTTGTTGGCACTGTCAGAAGATTTGTTTTTAGCGGACATTGTAATATCAGACTGTTTTACTCTCTTTTTAAGTTAATATACACTTCATTAATCTAATCAATAATCGTTCCTAAAATGTTACACGTCACTGTGACATTGACATGACAAGATTTTGGTAGTGTTGCTAGGTTAAAATACCACTACCTTTTTAAACAAGATAGATACGATGGGCCGTAATCAAGGGCATAAACCGTTTTTTTTAAATTCCGCCTTTTTAGGGTTCCGTAGCCAAAATGGCAAAAACGGAACCCTTATAGATTCGTCATGTCCGTCTGTCACAGCCAATTTACTCGGAAACTATAAATGCTACAGTAACGAAATTTGGTAAGGATATGTGTTGTATGAACCGCTACAGGAATGTGATACTAAATTTTAAAAAACCCATTGGGGTGGGGGCCCTCCATACATGTAACTGAGGGATAGAATTTTTTTTTTAGTTGTACATAAGCGTGTGGGGTATTAATAGAAAGGTCTTTGAAAATGATATGAAGGTTTATACATCACATTTTTATTTAAGCAAATCGTTTTCGAGATATCAGGTCTCAAAGTCTGAAAAATGTGTCCCCCCCCCTCTATTTTTTAAACTACGCGATATAAAATTCTGAAAAAAATATATGTTATGCACATTAATAAACTCTATCAACGATTTTTGGTTTGATAAAATTATCTCCTATAGTTTTTGATTTAACTGTATTTTTTTAATAATAAATTGATAATGGTACGGAACCCTTTGCGCGCGAGTCCGACTCGCACTTGGCCGGTTTTTTACTAAGTTTTATGGATAAAATTTGCTTTGTTTGTACATATACTAAACCATGTTAACAAATCAATTAAATCATCTTATCGTTAACGGAATTATTGTTTAATCTAATTCTGTTTCAAAAAGAGCTTGTGATTTAGATCATTATAAAAAAAGCAGCCCTACTCTGTGCAAGTATTTGTGGAAGAGCCAGTGTGTGTAAAACGAGCGGAGCTTCTTTAGCAAACTCACGTTGATACATTCGCATTCGCACATTAAGGTGCATTTAGACGAAACGAGCATTCGCTCATTCTATCCCCCACTCTACGTGGGGGTTACTTCGTTACACAAAACGTGATTCGTCGAAATACTCGAAATTCGTTGATTTCGTAGAGTGGGAGATAGAATGAGCGAATGCATGTTTGGTCTAAATGCACCTTTAGATTTTTTTTTTTTTACTTTTATGTTCATTTATAGAAATTCGATTCGATAGGAATAGGTCCAAGGTCTTTCCTAGATAGGGTAAAAAAACAAGCATTAAAAAAAAATATATAATTAACAGCTTCATGCATAAAAAAATCGTGAAAAAAAATCACAGGCGGTTTTTTTAAATAGTCGAAGGCACTCGATTCCTCAGCCGCAACTGCACTTCAGCCTCCATGGTTTTGGCGGAGTCCCAGCTCTCCTTATCGAGCGTGTCGCGGCCGCGGGAGAGACTGACGAGCCGAGCCAGGACGAGCAGGCGGTGGAGGTCGTCTGCGGTCACGGGGTCGTCTGGCGTGGACGACCTGCGCATTTCTATGAAGTCGTCTTCTACGAACTGTGGGAAATTTGAGTTGGTTAACTTTTTGATGTCATTGATATTCGACATCGCAGGTTCAAAGGCAAAAAATGATGAATAAGTCTCAGTCCACGAAGCAATTCCGTTATGACTCTTTGCCGAGAAACCACGGAATAGAGTCGAAATTCGCGATATCTTGTGTGCGACCACCTGATCAAAACAGTATTAACCGTAAGTCATGATTTTTAAGCGTAAAAAATACAAATTTTTAACCAACTTCTAAAAGGGATTAGGTACTCAATTTGTTTTTTTTTTGTATGTGTATTACTCGATAACCGAGAATACGACGGGCGCATTTCTATGAAGTCGTCTTCTACGAACTGTGGGAAATTTGAGTTTATTAACCTTAACGTCCTTAACCTACACGCGCGCAAAGTTCAAATTCAGTTCTGACACTTCTGGATGCTTAGCCAAGTTGCCAATCGCTAGCGCTTGCTAGCGCATCGTAGTTTTCCCTCTCTGTCACTCCTTCATAATAGTGCGACAAAGAGGGAAAACTACGATGCGCTAGCGATTGGCAAAGCACCCTGACACTTCAATGGCGTCTAGGTGACAACTTTTTTTTATTAGACGTGGAAATCTTTAATACTCTAAAAACACATTTAAAATTTTTAAGTAATTCCAACTTCGTTTGCGGAAAATGAATTGGTAAAATAATCACACATTTCACGTCCACATTTGGTGGAGAGTGGAGAATTGAAAGCAAAAACCTTTGCTACAAATTGGATTCGTTTTTATTACAATGGAAAAAGTTGCAAAAACATCCACAAACTAAAATTAACTTTATTTCCTGCCTTGTAGATAAAAAAATTAAATGACAATTTTTCAGCGGTAAACCATAGGTACTTTAACTATACGAGTACTTATCTAATTTTATAGAAGTTGCGAAAAATGTAAACAAAACTTGGATTTAAAATGTGTTTAATTTCCAATGTCTTAATCTACGTGATCAGCTCTTAGTGTGCCCAACCACTGAAATTTTACTTACATTTTTGGCGGGAAATTCAAAAATCTTGGGATGGTCACACTTGTGTCACGGGTATTATGGGCATTTTCACTTCTAGGGATATCCAATTAGCTTAACTCTCACAAATAAGTTAACTTCGATGTCAGCTTTGTAACGACAATGAAGTTTAAAAAAATAAAAAAGATTTTTTTTATCAATTAATCCAGAAAAAATACGAGCTTATGCAATATAAAAACATGAATAAAGTGGATTTACGTAAATATTTCATGTCGTTACAAATCTGACATCGAAGTTAACTTTTTTGTGAGAGTTAAGCTAATTGGGTGACTTTTGACAGAAGCACCGAGTGAGTCTGTTCATTTTTAGGTTATATTCCCGTAGATATAATAAAATCACTCCCTTTTATTAACTTGGTGGTGGTTTATTTATATATAATAAGGGTTATACAGTAAGTCAGGTATTCAATCAGGCCTAGTTGGCCTGTAGGCCAAAACAATGGATGGAAATGAAAAAGAAAAGCCCCCAGACGAGGCCGATGATAGCTCTGATTCTTGGACAACTGTAGGAGGAAATATTTCGAAAAAAAAAAGAAATCTAACAAAGTTGGAACTATCACCGGTCTCAAACTCCTTAGAGCCATCTTTTAAAAAAGTAACAAAAGAAAATTCTAACCTACCAGAGGATACAACATCAGTGACAACGGATAACAGAGTTATTCTTGACCAGGCTGGAAATGTGGAAAACATGGAACAAGAATTTAACCCTCACCTATACAAACACCCCGACTTGAGCAGGGAAGCCCGTGTGTATAGCTTGGATGATGATGGCCCATTTATAGTACACATCTCAAAGATATCACTGGCTAAACCAAATGTCTCCCTCAAACCCATCTATGTTGGCATGATTTTAACCCGCGCTAACGTCAAAAATATTAAGATAGACGGTATAAAATCGGTGGGTCGCAATAGGGTTGCAGTAGCATTTGATTCTGCCAATGATGCCAACTTTGTCCTGAAAAACCCAGCTTTAGAAAAACATGATTTATGTGCAAGCATTCCCAGTTACAATGTTTCTCGAATGGGCCTGGTGCGTGGAGTTCCAACTGACTGGACAATGTTGGATCTTGTCAATGGCACGGATAGGAAGGATGGTAAGGGAAAGATCTTAAAAGCCCGTCGCTTACAACGCAAAATAACCAGAGAGGATGGTCCACCTTCTTGGGTACCAACCCAATCGGTGGTTGTTACCTTTGAGGGCCAGAATCTTCCCTCAAAGCTATTCGCTTATTATTCATCCCTAATCGTAGAGGTGTACCAGCTCCCAACAATCCAATGTAGAAAATGCTTGAGATTCGGTCACATACAAAATCAATGTCGTTCTGATGCCCGCTGTTACAAGTGCGCTCAGAAACACCCAGGTGAGGAGTGTAATGTAGCCTCTGAGCATGTGACATGTTTCTTCTGCTCAGCGAACCACTATGCCACTGACAAAAATTGCCCAGAACATCACAGACAAAAATCAATAAAGTTAATTATGTCAGAAAGGAATGTGTCATATGCGGAGGCTGCATCTCATGTGCCAGCAGTCCGTAGACCTTATGCCGATGTGGCTAATGCCACGTTTGCACCCAGTCATGAGTCATCCCCGTTTCCACACTCCCAGCCCAATTTGAACAATTCATATGGCCCTTCCCCCCCCCAAAGATCCTCATACCGTAAAACAGTATTTATGCCACCCCGAACAAGAGCATCCCTTTCCCCAGGCTTTGATCGACGTGCCCATGAGAATATAGTCCGTCCACCCCCATCCCAACTCCCCAATGGACACGCCTACGCTGACCCACACGATAGGGTAACTCCTAACGAAAACCTCCTTGAACTTGCAATCAAGTTCATTGCTAACATAGCCGCCAAATGGATCGAGATTCTACCGCCCGACGTTGCACCCCTTCTTATTACACTTAGCGAGCGTCTTTCCTTCTCAAATGGCTTCCCAGGCCATTTTTCTACAATGGAACATTCGCAGTATAGTTCCTAAAAAAAGTGATCTTATTCAACTAATAAATGACCATTCTGTCTCCGTTGCGGCTGTCTCGGAGACATGGCTGAGGCCTGGTGCTCTTTTCAGGGTTCCGGGTTTCTCATGCCTCCGGGATGACCGGGCTGACGGTTGTGCAGGATGTGCATTATTAATTAAACAATCTTTTCCCTACTGCCAAATTCCCCTTCCTCCGCATTCAGACAGGATCAATGCCGTAGCTGCTAAAGTTATGGATATTAACTTCATTTCCATATATATTCCTCATCCTGATCTAAACCTCGTTCCTGAACTGGATGCAATCCTGTCCTCCGTCCCTCCTCCTCATATAATACTGGGTGACTTCAATTCCCATAATATTTCTTGGGGTTCGTATCACTCGGATACGTTCTCAACATTTCTGGTAGACATCTTTGACAAAATTAATGTATGTGTTATCAACAATGGTATGCCCACACACCGAGTCTACCCAGGCCAAAATCCCCAATCTGTTCTGGACTTGACTGCATGCTCTCCAAATCTTGCCTCGTCATTATCTTGGACGGTACTGCGACAATCTCACGGCAGCGATCACTTTCCGATTATTATCTCCAAGCCTTCTTCGGTTCTGCCATCCCCAGCTCCTGAACCGCTCCTAAAATACAAAACTCAATCAGCTGACTGGTCAAATTTTTCACTACATATTGAGGCAAAAATCAATACATGGGACTCCAGTTCAATTGATAATAGGGAAAAATATTCGAAATTCAAAGAGTTACTTCTAGAAGCAGCCGATAGATACATCCCCCGTAAAAAAGATAGAAAGGATAAAATACCCTCTCCACCCTGGTGGAATTCCGACTGCACGGCAGCCGTAAAGGCAAGAGATGAGGCAGAGCAGATCTTCAACCAATCTGGCAACATGGAGGACTTCATTTCTTTTAAAAAGGTTTCGGCTAGCACTAAACGCCTGTTGGCTAAGTCCAAGAAACAGGGATGGAAGGAGTTCTGCGAGAGCTTGTCTCCTAGAACCCCCCCATCGACGCTTTGGAAAAAAGTGAAACGGTACAGAGGATCCTTCCAACCAGACCGTTGTTCCTCATCCGACAGCTCAACCTGGCTCTTGGACTGTGCCGACAAATTAGCACCGCCAACTGCCCCAGAAATGTCGTGCTTGAACTTTTCTCCTCTCCCCCCATCTTCAAACCCCCTAGACAATCCATTTTCTTTCTCGGAATTAAAATTAGCGTTGGACGGGTTGCGAGACTCTTCTCCGGGAGAGGATGGCATCCCATACTGTTTCCTAACAAAACTTAGCTCAGCGTCACTTAATTATTTTCTTCTTATTCTAAATAATATATTCGATACCGGGGAGGTCCCAGAAGATTGGAGAACCCAAATTATAATTCCAATTCTGAAGCCAGGTAAGAATCCAGATGAGGCCAACTCATACCGTCCGATTGCGCTCTCAGCTACAATGGGCAAAATTCTTGAGCATCTGGTTAAAAATAGATTGGAATGGTATGTTGAGAGTAGGGGACTTTTGGCAGACACGCAATTCGGGTTCCGTAAAGGTAAAAGCACTATGGATAGCCTAAATATACTTAGCACAGATATCAGACTTGCTCTATCCAACAAGGAGGACCTCTTAGCATGCTTTCTCGACATCTCGTCAGCCTATGACAATGTCCTTCTCCCAGTGCTCAGAGCCAAGATGATACATCTGAGCATTCCTGGGAAGATTGTACAAATTGTCTCCAAATTACTCCTAGGAAGACATATTAAAATCCGCCATGGTGGTTCATTCCTCTCATCCCGCACTCTGTGGCAAGGTCTCCCACAAGGATCTGTTCTCAGCCCCCTGCTCTACAGCATTTATACAAATGACCTCGAGCAGTCTGTGGCATCCTTTTGTAAAGTTCTGCAATACGCTGACGATCTTGTCCTATACACTTCCGCAAAATCCATTGAGGTAGCTTCTACACAACTTAATATGGGTCTTGGATACCTCAAGGATTGGCTTGAAGAACATGGTCTATCCCTATCACCTTCTAAAAGCTGTTCTGTGACCTTCAGCCGCAAAAGAAACATGCCCATAGCGCACATCCAATTCAATGATGAAAACATTCCTGCTAAAGAATCAGTCAAATTCCTAGGTGTCATCTTGGACCGCAAAATGAGTGGCAAATTCCACCTTAAACACATAGCTGAAAAGTGTGAGAAAGGAGTCAATATTCTGCGGGCTCTATCAGGAGTTTGGTGGGGTTCCCATCCCTACTGCCAAAAATTATTATACAATGCCATCATTCGTAGTCACATGGACTATGGATCGTTCATTTTGGAACCATGTAATAGGGAGGCCCTAAAACAACTTGATCTTATACAAGCTAAATCATTAAGAATAATACTTGGCGCCATGCGGTCTTCACCTAAGAATGCGATGCAGGTGGAATGTGTGGAACCTCCTCTTGATCTACGGAGGCAGTATCTTGCTGACAGATTCCTTTGTAGGGCCATCTCCTGTTCCAACCATCTCCTACTCCCTCGCTTGCAGGCTCTTGTAACAGCGGTCACTGGAAATGAATATTGGACCCATAAGGACTTGCCAAAAATAGTACAAAGCTTTTCCAAATTAAATCAAATTAACCCCATCATTTACAAAACAAGTACAAACCCTTTATTTGAGACTAAATTTGAGACAATAATTTATACCCCTAATGTAATTTTAGATCTTGGAATTTTTAAACAGGACCCAGGTGCAAATGCCAAATTTAATAACTTATTAGAAAAATGGCCTGATTACCTACCTGTGTTTACTGACGCGTCTAAAATCGATCCTGCAAGGAGTGTTGGAGCTGCAGTGGTCATTCCAAAATTCAACATTGTCCTGGCATTTAAGTGTCCTCCACATACATCAATATTTATAGGCGAGGCAGTTGCCATACTGGAGGCAGTAGCTTATGCAGAATCACACAATATAGAGAAAATGATAATATTTTCAGACAGTAAAAGTTGCCTTCAAGCCATTGTGGGTAATCAATTTAAAATGAAAACAAAATTCCCTTTAATCTTGAAGATAAAATCACTATTGAGAATCTGTGAAACAAAGGGACTTAAAATAATACTTGGGTGGATTCCAAGCCATTCTGGCATTTCTGGTAATGAGATGGCAGACAAATGGGCAAAACAGGCAATAGAGGTTGGAACACCAGATCATAATAAAATATATAGTTCGGATCTTTTAAATCAAGCTCAGGTCAAACTAGCTGAATCATGGCAAAATAGATGGAGCTCCTCCAGATTGGTGGTAGGAAAACATTACGGTCGTATACAGCCAAATATCCTTCGTAAACCTTGGTTCTTTAAATTCCGCACAACACCTAAATGGGTCACATCTACAATATGTCGGTTACGCCTCGGTCCGGTGTGTACGCCGGTATTCCTTGCAAAAATCAGGGTGCGGGATAGCTCCCTCTGTGAGTGTGGACTTGACGAGGGAACTGTTGACCACATTTTCTTCTCCTGTCCGAGGTTTAACTATTCACTCTATGATGTATTGCCTGACAATATTCCGCGTCCTATTGATTTCAACTCGTTTCTATCTTTAATGGACCCTCCCCTAACTGCCATTCTCATAAAATATATTCAAGATCATAACATTAAACTTTGATTTCCACAACCGAATATCTATCTGCATAATCCACACTATTTTATTAATTAATAACTAAAACTGTATTTCAGCTTCAGACATTGGGATAACCTTTTTTTTTTTTTTAGTGATTCATCCGCTTTGTTGCTTGCCTAACTGTCATCCGCTTCCCGCTCTTTTTCATTAATACTTGTGTTCGTCTTTTGTGTGTTTGTTTGTTTGTGTTGTCCATAATACGTATTTGTTTTAGGTTTCCAGCCTATCCTTCCACAAAACCAAAATTTTACCGAACATTCTCCAAACTTCTCCAAAAGTCTACAACTCGACATTGGCAAAATCCACCTTGCTACTATTGGCAAGGAGTGAAAGCCATGCATGCGGAAAAAAAAAAAAAAAAAAAAAAAAAAAAAAAAGCTAATTGGGTGTCCTCAGTTAAATACCTTCAGATCGTCAGCCATGGTGTACTTGACAAGTTTGAGGTTGGTGAGGTAGGCGCGGATGAGGTTCATGATGTCGTCCTTGAGGTAGTAGGTGGCTGCTTCCACGATGGCGTCGAATATCTGTAGGGACGACTCTTCAGGCCGGAGAGGGACGTGGAAGTCGCTCTGTTGAAGAAAACCTTATTTATTTATTGTTCGGAGAACCAACAGCTTACAATTAAGGGCTTGTCCATTAATCACGTCATACTGTTAAGGGGGGGGGGGGGAGGGGTCAAGAAAAAATCACCAATTATCACCATAGGGGATGGGGGGGTCATCGGACAAATCACGTGTAATTTTTTGTTGCTCTCGAATCTGCTGAACAGCATTATAGCCAGTAAAAAAATCTTTACTTTTTTTATAAAACACTTTTTAAATACTAAGTTTTACAAGGCAAAAAAGTACGTGAATTCTAGTGCTATTAAAAGGACTACTTAAGTTGGCAAAAATTACACGTCATATTGGCTAGGGCCATGGAGGGTGGGGGGGTCTAAAACAGGCCAAAATTGTATGACGTGATTAATGGACAAGCCCTAAGAGTAGTGATATAATTTAAGTAACAAACAGCCAATTATAGGTTTCCACCAGTAGCAACAGGTTAACAAACAAAATAAATGGTGGCTAGTAGGTACTAAATTAATATAAAAGTGTATCTCACTAACTCACGATGATTTTACATGTTACAAAAGCAAAACCTATTACTAAATTAATACATAGGTACAACAATCTGTTAAGTAGTAGGTACCAACTGTAAATAACACATCTGTTAAAATCAGTCTTGTGGCTGTTATGTTATTAAAAAGTCAATATCTCACTTCCTTGGAAATCAATACTTCTACTAGCTCTTAACAGAAAGCTATTTTTTTTACAATTGTGTGAAATAAGTGGAATGATTAGGGAGGGAAGTATCTTTTAGAGTAGACCATTCAGATAAAATAAAACGCTCCAAAATTACCTAGACTTGACTGTTTCTTTTGAAATACGAAGCGAAAGTGTAATTAATCTACTCATGTCTTACAATTTATATTTTTTAATCATTCATTCATCCATGGGCGTAATGATAATCGCCACGCTGGGCAAGCGCAATAGTGTGTTTACTTTGATGACGCTGACACTGCTGCCCATCATCAATAAATGGCTGGACAGTACCACTTCAATTCCTTAGTCGACTTTTACAATACCCACAAGAAGAGTTGCGGTAGTACCAAATGTATTCTTACTGCTATCACCATGCAGCCAAACCAGCCTTATAACGATAATTCAAAGTTAACTTAAAACAGATTAAAAATAGTGGTAACATACCGGTAACAAAGATTTTCCTTCCGACAGAATCAGCACAGACACATCCGACTCGAAGTCCATCTTGTAATACTTGAAGTCGTACTGCACTTTCTGCGTCTTGATCAAGTTGCCCAAGGCAGCCACATTGTGCACCCCGGAGGCATCGAAGCGGCCTTGCTGTGATTGTAAGTAACATACCGGTAACAAAGATTTTCCCTCCGACAGAATCAGCACAGAGACATCCGACTCGAAGTCCATCTTGTAATACTTGAAGTCGTACTGCACTTTCTGCGTCTTGATCAAGTTGCCCAAGGCAGCCACATTGTGCACCCCGGAGGCATCGAAGCGGCCTTGCTGTGATTGTAAGTAACATACCGGTAACAAAGATTATCCCTCCGACAGAATCAGCACAGACACATCAGACTCGAAGTCCATCTTGTAATACTTGAAGTCGTACTGCACTTTCTGCGTCTTGATCAAGTTTCCTAAAGCAGCCACATTGTGCACCCCGGAGGCATCGAAGCGGCCTTGCTGTGTTTGTAAGTAACATACCGGTAACAAAGATTTCCCCTCCGACAGAATCAGCACAGAGACATCCGACTCGAAGTCCATCTTGTAATACTTGAAGTCGTACTGCACTTTCTGCGTCTTGATCAAGTTGCCCAAGGCAGCCACATTGTGCACCCCGGAGGCGTCATTGCTGTGTTTGTAAGTAACATACCGGTAACAAAGATTTTCCCTCCGACAGAATCAGCACAGAAACATCCGACTCGAAGTCCATCTTGTAATACTTGAAGTTGTACTGCACTTTCTGCGTCTTGATCAAGTTGCCCAAGGCAGCCACATTGTGCACCCCGGAGGCATCGAAGCGGCCTTGCTGTGATTGTAAGTAACATACCGGTAACAAAGATTTTCCCTCCCACAGAATCAGCACAGACACATCAGACTCGAAGTCCATCTTGTAATACTTGAAGTCGTACTGCACTTTCTGCATCTTGATCAGGTTTCCTAACGCAGCCACATTGTGCACCCCGGAGGCGTCATTGCTGTGTTTATAAGTAACATACCGGTAACAAAGATTTCCCCTCCGACAGAATCAGCACAGACACATCGGACTCGAAGTCCATCTTGTAATACTTGAAGTCGTACTGCACTTTCTGCGTCTTGATCAAGTTGCCCAAGGCAGCCACATTGTGCACCCCGGAGGCATCGAAGCGGCCTTGCTGTGTTTGTAAGTAACATACCGGTAACAAAGATTTTCCCTCCGACAGAATCAGCACAGAGACATCCAACTCGAAGTCCATCTTGTAATACTTGAAGTCGTACTGCAGTTTCTGTGTCTTGATCAAGTTTCCTAAAGCAGCCACATTGTGCACCCCGGAGTCATCGAGGCCGCCTTGCTGTTTTTGTAAGTAACATACCGGTAACAAAGACTTTCCCTCCGACAGAATCAGCACAGACACATCCGACTCGAAGTCCATCTTGTAATACTTGAAGTCGTACTGCACTTTCTGCGTCTTGATCAAATTGCCCAAGGCAGCCACATTTTGCACCCCGGAGGCATCAAAGCGGCCTTGCTGTAATTGTAAGTAACATACCGGTAACAAAGATTTTCCCTCCGACAGAATCAGAACAGAGACATCCGACTCAAAGTCCATCTTGTAATACTTGAAGTCGTACTGCACTTTCTGCGTCTTGATCAAGTTGCCCAAGGCAGCCACATTGTGCACCCCGGAGGCGTCATTGCTGTGTTTGTAAGTAACATACCGGTAACAAAGATTTTCCCTCCGACAGTATCAGCACAGAGACATCCGACTCAAAGTCCATCTTGTAATACTTGAAGTCGTACTGCACTTTCTGCGTCTTGATCAAGTTGCCCAAGGCAGCCACATTGTGCACCCCGGAGGCATCGAAGCGACCTTGCTGTGATTGTAAGTAACATACCGGTAACAAAGATTTTCCCTCCGACAGAATCAGCACAGAAACATCCGACTCAAAGTCCATCTTGTAATACTTGAAGTCGTACTGCACTTTCTGCGTCTTGATCAAGTTCCCTAAGGCAGCCACATTGTGCACCCCGGAGGCATCGAAGCGGCCTTGCTGTGTTTGTAAGTAACATACCGGTAACAAAGATTTTCCCTCCGACAGAATCAGCACAGAGACATCCGACTCAAAGTCCATCTTGTAATACTTGAAGTCGTACTGCACTTTCTGCGTCTTGATCAAGTTGCCCAAGGCAGCCACATTGTGCACCCCGGAGGCATCTAGTCGGCCTTGCTCCATCTGTGTCTCGTCGAGGACGAGATGGGTGTGTTTGCTTAGTTGGAGGATCCCACTGGTTAGGCGGTTGCATTCGTAGTCTTTTCTGGAAAATGTGTTGATTAATAACAAATTACAAGGGTAATTCTTATACCCATCCATCTAGCTCCTCGATATTAGCTCAATTAACAAGTGAAGGTGCTCATAAAAATCTGAGCAGGACTTGATTATAATGGCATCAGTAGTAGTAGTAAAAAGCAGAAACAAAACATTAAATTAAATATACGTACAAGGCATGTACAAAGGCGAACTTATCCCTTCAAGAGATCTCTTCCAGTTAATCTTTGAGTAGATGAGAGAAGATGTATGTCTGCTGAGGCCACCTGGTTTCAGCGAACATACGCCGATTTCTATTTTTTCACTACTTTATTAAATTATTATTAACAATAAAACTTTGAACACTGTTCGCCGGCAAATATACGATCTAGAATTCGTTGCAACAAAAAAAGCCCACGATAAAAAAAAAAATCTGTCACCAATAAAAAAAAAAATTCTACTTTAATAATGAGGTGTTGAAAAGGTTGATGTTGAAAGATATGAAAAAAAAAACAATTTTAAATCAATATCAAGAAATTCCATTCAAATTCTTACTTTTACTATTTAAAAAACCTGTAACGAATTTTAGAATCTAATTTTTTTTAATCCAACGCAGTTCTTTCAGGGTGATCTTGAAGTATTTACATAATTTCACTTACTTTGGAAGCAACGCCATAGTATTCATATTATCGATAGTAAGCGGCAAGTAATAGCTCTTAGTGACGAATTGCTTGATGACGTCGTATAACTGCCGCGCATACTTCGGGTACCGCCGGGTGGGCAGGTTGGAGATGTTCAGGCAGAACGAGCCCAGGGTCAGGGTCTCTTGGCGGAGGTAGCTGGAAAAACGTTAAGGGTCAATGACCTTTCTATGTCACTCATTGGTATGGTTAGAATTCGACAAGCTGAAATCTATTTTACTTGAAGTTGCATTATATTCTAATGTCAGCCTGTGTAGCCGTAGCTAAGTTGGTAGTGACCCTGCCTACGAAGCTGGAGGTTCCGGGTTCATATCTCGGCGAGGGTATTATTTGTGTATTTATTTATCATAAATATTTGTTCCTTGGGCTGTCTATGTATTTAAGCATCTACATATCATGTATACAGGGTGTTTTTTTTTCGACCGTTCAAATTCTACGTAGTGAATGTGTAGGTCATACTGACCAACTTTTACTATGGGGACAAAGTCGAAATCGCGAAAAAAAAATCAGCTGTTTCATACATTTCGGCCGGCGTAATGCCGCCAATTTGTATGAAACAGCTGATTTTTTTTTCGCGATTTCGACTTTGTCCCCATAGTAAAAGTTGGTGAGTATGTCCTACACATTCACTACGTAGAATTTGAACGGTCGAAAAAAAAACACCCTGTATATCTATTATACAGAGTGGAAAAAACGAATGCCACATGGATGGCAACTACCTTAAATATTGTATATAGCACATTTTGTTTAAAGAAGACTTTCCTTTGTTTTTAAAAACATTAATTTCTGCATTTAAGTATTTATGAAAAATCGCTTGCCACTGTCGGGACTCGAACCGGACAAATATGAACCTCCAGCTTCCTAGGCAAAGTCACTACCAACTAGGCTATTGAGGCAACATAGTTTAGAATGAACTTACACACAAGCTATGAGGTGACAAATGAGGTACTCAGCGGCTAGTTTGTCTCCCAGTAACAATTCTGTCATAGCCTTCAGTAAGTGTTCCCGTGCTGTATTTGCTTCCTTTAATACTGTGCCTGAAATGTTACAAAAACACATTAAATACAAAGTTCCATTACCCACAATTTTCTTAGAATCAGTTCAGTCTATCAGCCTTATTGTCTGTTGCCAGGCCAATATGAATTGGGCGTTTCTCCGAGCGTTTCAACCGCTGTGATTTCGGTGGCCGCATTATTGCTGGCATCAATATACTCGTAGACTAGGACACCCTCTTTCGCTGTTTTATAGTTGGCCCGGACGGCGGTTGAAACGCTCGGAGAAATGCCCAATTCTATGTCTTGGGAATGAGGTGAGAAGGTCATTTTGAAATTTAAAACTTTTTCTACTATGGGATTAAACAATAATCAAATATCTAACTTATTAAAAAACTTTAATTTCAAACTCGCTCACGAAATTCGTTCGTTACACAAAACGTGATTCGTCGAAATTCGTTGATTTCGTAGAGTGGGGGATAGAATGAGTGAATGCTTGTTTGGTCTAAATGCACCTTTAGGAAGTAATGCATCGCCTCGCTGGGCAAGCAGGTTCGCGATAACAGTAGTGTGTTCACTATGATGACGTTGCTACTGCCCATCATCAATCTTCAATAAACAAATGGTCAGTGACACTTCAATCCCTTAGACTCAGACACCCACAGGAAGAGTTGGGTGACAAATGTACTCTTACTGCATAAAAATTGCTTACTGTAAAACTTCATCATCATCATCATCATCATCAGCCTATGATAGTCCACTGCTGGACGTAGGCCTCTCCTAATAACTATGCTTTAGGAGGTAAATGCCCATAATCGCCATGCTTGGCAAGCGGATTGGCGATCGCAGTAATGTGTCCACTATGATGACGCTGCTGCCCATCATCAATCTTGTAAAATAGTCAGTGACACTTTAATCCCTTAGTCGACTCTTACGACACCCGCAGGAGGAGTTGGGGTGGTGACAAATGTATTCTTACTGCCGCCACCACACTGCCAAAAAATTGCTTACTGTAAAACTTACTTTGATCAAATTCTCCTTCAACCAGTGGGTTACAATGTTCCAACCTCTTCACGTAGACAGCATGTAATCTTGGAACTAAACTCGGTGGTGGGTTATGTGTTATAGCTTCTATCTCATTCTCGCTCTGAGGGTTGATCAGTGGGTCCTTTTCTGGCTGGAACTCTCCGGAAAGTGCTGGGTCTACGGAGAGGAAGCCTACTACTTCTATCATCTCATTTAGTTTTAGTTGGTCATCTTCTGTGTATACCTGTAATATTATAATGTCTGATATGGTTATGGATTACCAAAAATGTATTTAACCCTTCAATTGGCAATTTATTTCATTGAAGGTCTGAACGTTCAACTTTCTTTCAGTTAATTAAAATCCAAATAGGCATTTCCGCAGCGGGAGCTTGCCAGACTTAGATTTTTTTTCAAAGTAATTATACCTACTTTCCTGAGTCTACACCTATATATCTTATACCTACCGCCCGCTTGGCGTAAGCACGGACTCGGTGCTTGATAATGGAGACCTAGGCTACGAGGGACATGTCGCACGTAGTAACTATAACATACGCTGAGTTTAAGTTTCATTGCATTTCATAATTATACCTATTTTGAAAAAAAATTGTGAAATGTTATAATTATAATTATATATTCTCCACTGTACAGTCGAAGACAAAATAAGGTGTACACAAAAATGTTCAAAAATATGTCCCAGTGCACTCTAATTCTGTGTAACAAGAACGTCGTAACATATTTATGAACGGATTCTTTCGATACTTATTTTTGCACTTGACTGTACACGGTATGTTTGCCTATCTTTTGCTTCATATAGACGACTCCTTTGCTCAAAGGTTAACTGGAAGAGATCCCTTACAGGGATAAGTTCGCCTTTGTACCTATCAAATTCTTTGTAAAAAATTGTATTTTTGCCTGTATTTTGTGTACAATAAAGAATTTACATACACACATACATACATTATAAAAAAAAATTACACTGTCGGAAGCATGCTTCCCGTTTGATGGTAAGCAGTTACCGTAGCCTATGGATGCCTGCAACTTCAGGGATCCACATGTGTGTTGCTGAGCCTGTAATTTTTCTTTTTTTTTAGAACCCCACTGAATGGATATGATATAAAATTCAGTTTGTTTTTGAGTAATTGATATATGTAAGATAGGAATTGTAAAATGTTCTCATCATCAGTTGTTTGCTTAATGCTCTGATGATTGTGATATCTTGTTCTGTTAGACCAGTGTTTCCATTGTCTACTGTCCCTCACAAAACTAATGGCAATGGTGTCTGCAGTTTTAATTGTATGGGTGCAGTAATCTGGGCACTCCTTCTAGGGGAGGGACCTTAGATCTTGGGCCTTCAAAATTTGCCCATCATTATGGTCCTTTCTAGGTATCCAGGGTATATCAATCAAATCATCATGGGAATGAAAATATGTACCTTAACTATACACGATTGACTAGCAACATCTGGCAATGGGAAGTTCAACAGATGCTCCCGAGACACCACATTAGGTGTCACAGTTTCACTCTCCTTCGTCCTTTGCTCTTTACTCGCAGCCTCCTCCACATCCATCGCATCATCCTCCGTCTCGTCGTAGCTCCGTTTCAGCTTGGTCGAGGATGTGAGACGCTTGGTTGAGTTTGGCTGCTGCTGTAGGTGCTGCAGATGGTTGCGGGAGTCCTCTAGCCGCTGTGCCCACTCGCTCAGGCCGGGCATGGAGACTACTACCATTGTTTGCCTTTGTGCACTTTGGAGGTTATTGGCATAATTGATTTTCTCATTTTCCTGTAAATATACAAACAAAATGTATATTTTACTAATATTTTTGCTGGTTACTGCAAGGATTACTCATGCATAGTTTTATATTTTACTAATCAACTTCGAATAAATACTAGAATTAAACATATCTCAAAGGTTTTAAAATGCTACAAATGTTTATTGGATTTAGCTGTTGGACACCAAAGAATACTATTAACTATTTTTAATAAGTAAAAAATAGTAAATGTGGTTTCATCACAGAACATTAATCAGTTCAAGAACCAACTACACACATATTTCACTAGAAAAAGATTACTTAAATAGAGAAAAGTTGGATACAGACAACTATCAGATGTTTCAACTAACTGTGTGATGTAAATAACAGTAATATACAATGTTGCTTATTGGTATACAAAAATACACTCCTTAATAAAAATACTTGCACATACAAACTCACCAAAATATTAGCAGTGTCCCGATACTTCCCCGACTTACTCCTAACCTCATTTGTGTCCGAATTATAGACTTCAAACTGCTCAAAATAGAACTCAGGGTTGTGCATGTCCTGGATCATCCCACGGAACCGCACCAGCGTGCCGTCGGGCAAATTGTGGGAGGCATTTGAATTTATAAGAGGAATCTGAAAAGGTTAACCGAAGGTCATTGTTACCAGAAAAACTATTGTACAGATTTGGAGAAAAAATAAATAAGTGGAGATAGTGTTACCTGATACCAGTTAGGTAATTTTAACAGGTTTTCTTTCCAAGTTTGCTCGTTTGCGAGCCATAAGTCTGGAGTTACAGTTTCGAAACAAGAGGCCGTGTCGTGCATTTTGGGAAATAACAATTATACTAAGAGTAGGACACGATTAAGGGAAATGTGTTTGATTGATTTATTAGCATTAAAGCGAACGATACCGTCTTTTAGTAAACTAAAGAATTAAATATACATTATTTTTGTTGAATATAATAATGTGTGCACAAATTGACAGCGCGCCAAATAAATAATTATTGTTTATGATTGGTTTTCGATTTCGGTATTCTAAACCTGTCCTTAAATTAGTTAAATTATAACTTGATTGTTATTTCACTATCATTGATGTTTTTTATTGAAAAAAAAAATTAGAATAAATTAATTTTATAATTCACATTTTTTTAATTGTGTCAAATTGGCCGATTGAAAACACGTTGCGCTTTGCTTTGTCTATTACTCGTTACATTTTTTTACAAATACGTCAAATCAAATCCCGGAACTGTCATTAGTGTCAAAACAATATTGTGATGTGGTCGTTCATTATTTTAGTTTTGTAGGCGTACTATTTAATTCTAAATAAATTAAAATAGGACTATTATCATCACCATGGGTACAACAGGCCAATCTATCACGTTGGCTAATAGCATCATAGGTGTTGGAATACTGGCGATGCCGTTTTGTTTTCAAAAAGTAAGTTTCTTTTCTTTCCTCTTAAATTTTCCTTTGTGACTTTCAAATACGTGTCTAATCGCATAAAACGATACTAATTATTAGATTTACTGATAATATTAGCTATTAGGTAGTTCTCCTATGATCAGGCAGTATGTATTACTTACTAAAAACTAAACCTGTTGATATGTTTTCAGTGTGGAGTTTTACTGGCTACTCTAATATTATTGTCGATGGGGCTTGTGTCCAGACTCTGTTGTCACTTTTTGCTCAAATCTGCACTTCTCGCTCGAAGGAGAAACTTTGAATTTCTGGGTAAGTTACCAAATATGCTATCAATTACATCAGTCTAGTTTTCAAACATGAGTAGTTGTTCCTAGCAATTGTTACTTGTTCTAATTGGATTCTGAAAGACTAACCATGAAGGCTGGGTTTTCCCACATGGTACCATGAAATTATCATCACTTTGAAATACTTTATATTCATTTTAGGTTATATTACAACTTATAAAAATCTGTTGTTGTATATTTTGCTAACATGTGTTTTAAATTTGTGCATATTGGAATTATCACATAATTTTCAGCATTCCATGTGTTCGGACCAGCGGGGAAGATGGCCATAGAAATTGGCATCATTGGCTTCCTTATGGGGACTTGCATAGCTTACTTTGTAGTTGTCGGGGACCTGGGGCCACAGATTATTGCCAAGATGTTTAACATTAATCAGAGTGATATTCTCAGGTAAGTTTATAATTATTTAGTGGAGATGTGATGGCATTTGCAAAGTTTAGATACAATAGAACAAATGCAATAGTTATGACTCAACTCTTCTATCAATAAAATAATATATACTCAAACATTGATCCACATTGCAAGTCTCATTCTAATTAAATCTTAATAGTCTTTAAACATGTCAGTCACCAAAAAAAAACTTTGGTATATTCTCCAAAGTCCATTAAAAAAGGAAAATAAACAAACTACTTTGACATTGGCAATCTCAGCTTGCTGTTGAAACAAGCAAGGAGTAAAGCCAGAACTCAAATCTTGAGTTGACTAAGGAGTTGAAGTGTGGTGTCAAAGACTTTGCCCAGTGTGGCGAATTGGCGATTATGAGCATTTACCGCCTAATGCGTCCATACGCATAGTTAATAGGACACTGACGTCTAGCAGTGGAATGAAACAGGCTAATATTGAGTTATGATTACAAATGAACAATTTTATTATTGCAGAGACTACTTGCTCTGGTAGTTTGTTCCAAGGCATGACTACTTGACTACTCCGCTAGCAAAAAACATTTGATTTAAAAAGTGTTGCTGCTTGTTATTTTGTTTAATAGTCAGACATTTCCAGAACATCAATAATGGTGATAGTGTCACTGGTGTGCGTCCTGCCACTGGGGCTGCTCCGGAACGTGGACAGCCTCAGCAATGTCAGCGCCGCTACCATCGGGTTCTACTTCTGTCTCGTTATCAAGGTGAGATCTAAGTGTACAGTGTGGGAAATAATCACGAAGAAATTTGAAGTGTGCAAAGCCAGAGAGCGAGTGTAGGGTCGTAATGGGTCAATCACTTATTTTTTGATATTCTATCACATCACCCAGGAGACAACAGTGGGATAGTTTGTGAGAAGATCCTGTAAGCTAGCTATCATGATTAGTGGTTGACCCAGCTTGGGAGGGTCGCATAGCTATCAAAAAATTCAAAGTTTTGTCAATTTTAATGCTATTAAAATATGAATTTAAGCGTGACCCAGTAGTAACCGTGGCAACAAGTGATATGAAAAAAGTGATTGCCCCAAATATAGATTTGTGATGTTCAAGAAAAGTTTAAATTTAATTGAAGTAGAGTGTACATTGTAATGTACATTAGCCCTTATGAGGTTAAAGGTCGAATTACCCTTCAACATGTTTAAAATGGTTACCAGGTGATATCGGAGGCGACATCACAGCTCCCGGCAGCGCAGTGGGGCGCCGCCGAGCTGTGGCGTCCGCGCGGGGCGCTGCAGTGTGTGCCCATCCTGTCCATGGCGCTCTTCTGTCAGACGTGAGTGTGTCAGTGTCAGGCTAGTGTGTCAGGTGATGTCGGAGGCGACATCACAGCTCCCGGCAGCGCAGTGGGGCGCCGCCGAGCTGTGGCGTCCGCGCGGGGCGCTGCAGTGTGTGCCCATCCTGTCCATGGCGCTCTTCTGTCAGACGTGAGTGTGTCAGTGTCAGGCTAGTGTGTCAGGTGATGTCGGAGGCGACATCACAGCTCCCGGCAGCGCAGTGGGGCGCCGCCGAGCTGTGGCGTCCGCGCGGGGCGCTGCAGTGTGTGCCCATCCTGTCCATGGCGCTCTTCTGTCAGACGTGAGTGTGTCAGTGTCAGGCTAGTGTGTCAGGTGATGTCGGAGGCGACATCACAGCTCCCGGCAGCGCAGTGGGGCGCCGCCGAGCTGTGGCGTCCGCGCGGGGCGCTGCAGTGTGTGCCCATCCTGTCCATGGCGCTCTTCTGTCAGACGTGAGTGTGTCAGTGTCAGGCTAGTGTGTCAGGTGATGTCGGAGGCGACATCACAGCTCCCGGCAGCGCAGTGGGGCGCCGCCGAGCTGTGGCGTCCGCGCGGGGCGCTGCAGTGTGTGCCCATCCTGTCCATGGCGCTCTTCTGTCAGACGTGAGTGTGTCAGTGTCAGGCTAGTGTGTCAGGTGATGTCGGAGGCGACATCACAGCTCCCGGCAGCGCAGTGGGGCGCCGCCGAGCTGTGGCGTCCGCGCGGGGCGCTGCAGTGTGTGCCCATCCTGTCCATGGCGCTCTTCTGTCAGACGTGAGTGTGTCAGTGTCAGGCTAGTGTGTCAGGTGATGTCGGAGGCGACATCACAGCTCCCGGCAGTACATTACTACAGACGCCGGGAAAGATAGGCTTATCGGCTGAGTAGGTATGGACAGTGATACGAAGCCGGTAAGCCCATTTCACGGCGACGCATGTAATATAGTGCTTTTCTCAAACATATGGAATGAAATAAAAAATACGACAATCAAAAAAACAGAATAGGCCGTTAAATTCGTATGAAGATCCTTTACTATTATCTCGAGGTCATCCGCCTGCAACGTCATACTTTAAAGCCTATTGTGACGAACATAATGACAACATTTCATTGCATGTTTGAGAAAAAGCATTTGCTATTAATTTGGTATAACTACGAGTAATTGTAAATAGTTAGGTAATGAGGAATACAAATGAAACGGGATATATTTCCAGGCAACTATTCGAGATATTCGAATCGATGCCGACCCTATCGCTGGAGAAGATGAACGTGGTGACCAAGAACGCCATAAACATCTGCACAGCCGTCTACTTCACGCTGGGATTGTTCGGCTATATCGCGTTCGGGAAACATGATATTTCCGGTAAGTACGTAATGTCAAACTACTATTTTTACTAGTACTCAGAGAGTGCTCTTTTTAAACCACTTACGCCGACCAGGTGTTATACCTAACACCGATTTTTTTTCTTTTATTTGGATTGGATAATAGGGATGATGACTGTAGTTAAAATAAATTATTTACAATTATACACGACATAATAGACGAAGAAATTATTACTAAGATGTAGATTGCAGTAATTTTTGTACAGAACTTCTATTTAATAAATTGAAAAGAACTTAAAATAGTAGGTTATTTGGCAGTACTCAAACGTGACGTCACTTTTGAGTATTTCATATAAAATTCCATAGTGGTGATCGTTTTGACAGTTCGAAAAAAGATTCTGATTTGACTTGCCAGTCATCATGCCTATTGTAGTGTTTTATTGACAATTAATCACTTTATCGTAAAAAGTTCGTAGGTCACATTTTTTGGTCTCGGGCTTATCTGGGTTAAGCGTAAACTTACGTACAGAAAATTATGAACGTATAAAGGAATACTGGCGCGTACAGGAATGAATTTTCATAGTAGTTACAGTCTGGTTGGTATTGTTGAGATTGCTTTTTTCCTCGCATAATGGATTGAAAATTATCCTATGATATGCGTGCTGAAATTTTCTTTACTCAGATTGCCCACTTTCAACACTTGTCTCATAAAAAATTAAAAACCCCTCTTTATCCAGTGCGTCGTTTTTTTAAGTTCTAAGCATACATATGAAGGGTTCACGGAAAAAACATGTCCAGTGCTTAAAAAATCAAGGCAAATTCACACCTTATTCTATTAAAAGTAAGGTGGATTTTCTTTCTGTAATTTGAATTGACTAAACATGTTCTTTCCGTGGGTTCATATAAGTAGTCAGACAAACTGTGGATAGCCACTTTTATACTACCTATGTAACTTATACTCTGGATGCTTAGCCAAGTTGCCAATCGCTAACGCTTAGTAGCGTATCGTAGTTTTCCCTCTCTGTCACTCTTTCATATTAGTGCGACAAAGACAGCTGCCTTTCGTTTACGATTGACGATTAAGCGTTAGCGATTGAAACTTGTCTAAGCACCCTGACCTGAAAACTCGTAGCGAAAAATCGCGCTTTTGTATTGTCATTTTCATAAATAACTATACAATGTCCACTGTCGTTGTTTACTTTGTTACAATTGTTTATCATCTTATTGTTCAATATTGTGAAATATGGACGAAGTAAATGAATTATACAATACGCTAGTAATTTATTACGACTCGTTTTTGTCTGGCGTTGTGCCACTTGTGTAAATATTCATTATGATTTGATTTGTATGTCTTTTACCGTCATTGTTTTATACAGACGGGAAAATGTTGCTTTAAATATAACTTTTTGTTAAAAATTAATGAAATGATCGTCGCCGAAGTACTTTATTTAGTCATAGTACTCATTAATGTGAAACTTGAGAGGGCTTTTTTATTTCGTTCCGTTGCGATTATATTTTGTACATTTTTCTGGAAAATATTTTGTACACCATTCCTGCATATAAACGCAATAATATTTCTCCGTCAAAATAGCAATCTTCTTGTAAACCTACCGTTGGTCCTGACTAACGTAACCGTTCCTGAACGGTTACGTCACAATTTGCTACACATCTGTTAGGAGCGTTTGTGGCACTGTACGAATGTTAAAATAGCGGTACAGGTCGAACTAACTTGTAAAAAAAAACCTTTTTAATCTCTGTCAAAAAAGCAAAAAAGGTCGCAAATATAAAGTGTCTATGGGCAGCCAACTCTTCACGCCAAAATTTTTTGAATTTGCCGCGTTTTATAGTGACAGAGATTGAAGAAATTATAGGTTTCATAAGTTTGCGGCGAAAAACATTATCATTTTCAATGTTTTTGTATTCAGGCAACATTCTAATGAGTCTGAGCCCGACCATGGCGAGTGACGTCATCAAGCTGGGCTTCGTCATGTCTCTGGCCTTCAGCTTCCCGCTCATCATCTTCCCCTGTCGCGCCAGCCTCTACTCCTTCCTCTACAGAAAGGTGAGCCCAGGGTCCCGGGTCCACTACAGGACATGAGCCGCGACCATGGCGAGTGACGTCATCAAGCTGGGCTTCGTCATGTCTCTGGCCTTCAGCTTCCCGCTCATCATCTTCCCCTGTCGCGCCAGCCTCTACTCCTTCCTCTACAGAAAGGTGAGCCCAGGGTCCCGGGTCCACTACAGGACATGAGCCGGAGCGACCATGGTCAGTGACGTCATCAAGCTACGCTTCGTCATGTCTCTGGCCTTCAGCTTCCCGCTCATCATCTTCCCCTGTCGCGCCAGCCTCTACTCCTTCCTCTACAGAAAGGTGAGCCCAGGGTCCCGGGTCCACTACAGGACATGAGCCGCGACCATGGCGAGTGACGTCATCAAGCTACGCTTCGTCATGTCTCTGGCCTTCAGCTTCCCGCTCATCATCTTCCCCTGTCGCGCCAGCCTCTACTCCTTCCTCTACAGAAAGGTGAGCCCAGGGTCCCGGGTCCACTACAACATGAGCCGCGACCATGGCGAGTGACGTCATCAAGCATGGCTTCGTCATGGGTGCAAAACTTTAACCCTTAAATGCATGGTGTACGATGTATCGTACATAACCAAAACGTACTTGGTGTTTGAAAACTACATAGATACGTATATTATGTTCTTAAGGTTAATTTTGCAAGGAAATTTAATGAACTTTCAAACTTGTTACTGATTTGTTGGCGTAACTGTACTAAAAAAACTTACATGTGTTTATAAGCAAGATGGCGGAATTTGTTTTCGTTGCGTGCGTTTAGTGGTTTTTAACTAAGTAAGAAATTATCTTTTATTGGAATTTTGTAAGTCATACCATAACAATTTTATAATTACTGAATGTAATATACTTTTCAATCTAAAAGTAAATAATATTTGTATGTTTTGTCATTCACGATTTTGCAAAAAATGTGTAATGTATGATGTATCGAAATTTTGATTAGTATTCCGCCCAAAATATGTCCACAGATATTTTTTCCTTTAAATAAATAATACGAATATTATTGAAAAATCTGTCCAATTTTAATGCTTATCTCGGAATCTGGAAGTTACGTTCGGTTGTGTCGATATGTATGTTTTATGGATGCATATGCGTTTTTTGATGTCCACTTGACAAGTTTTGTTAAAGTCTTGCACCCAAAGTTTCGGTGACTATACTGATGATGTCTCGGTGAAAATCCCTTAAAATAATCAAAATTATTTAAATTAGTTACTTTATAAAAAATAAATAAAATTTTGCGTACGTCCGGGTAATTCTTCGAGCATTTTAGGCACCAGCACCACATTAATCTGGCCACAAAAAGGACTATGGGCAGATTTGTATTCATTTTTATATGCAGTGGACCAAAAACCAACAGAGCTGAAAGTGGTGTCATTAAATAGGTATTTACATTTATTTCATTTCATTCTATGGGCACTATGTTCAATTCCATTGCAAAACGGAGATAGTTGTATTTTAGTCTGAATGATGAATGGGTGTCTGGACGACGGTGATTTACTTAGAGAGTACTCGCAGAACGCCTTACTCATATAAATTATCCAATGGAATTCAACTTTGCACCTATAGAATGAAATAAAGTACATAAGCAGACCTTTTTAATGACACTACTCCCAGCTCTGTTGGTTTTTGATCTATTTTGACGCATAGTCCTTTGGCCACATAAATTAAACGTCAACTTGCAAAGTTGAGTCTTACCAGGTCCTCTCTTCCAGGTCCACCCATCCCAACACGACCACATCATAAACCACTCCATCCCCGAGCCCACCTTCCGCTGCATCACGATCGGCATCATCGCCGCCGCTCTCTTCGTCTCGCTGCTTGTACCCAACATTGAGCTGGTGCTGGGACTCGTGGGGTCCACTATTGGGGTGCTGATCTGTGTCGTGTTCCCGGCCGCTTGCTTCGTCAATGTCACGTTTAAGAATACGAATGAGAGGGTTTTGGCTAAGGTAAGCGTTGTAGCAACTCTGTGTTATTGATACCTAGAATTTGTGCTAAACCTAACATTACCGAGCAATTCTTTTTATTTTTGCCACTAAAATGAAATATGAAATGTTAGGTAAATTTATACTATTTCTGCTCAGAATCACAAGCCGATTCCATTTCCGTCGAAAAAAAAGTGTCCCATGATTTTTTTTCCTATTGTGTTACTATTTTCCATACACCTTCTATGACGGTAACACAAGAGGATATTCGAAATATGTATGAAATTTTTGAGACAGTTTTTTTTTTGCCGGAAATGGAATCAGCTCGCGATCCTGAGCAGATATAGTATAAAATTTACCCAAATTTTCATATTTCATTTTAGTGGCAAAAATATTGAAAAACAACCAACTTCAGCCGATTTCTCCAAGATCCTATCATCTGTGGCTTCCATCATTGGTTTCCAATCATCAAATCCTACTTTCTGAATGCAAATTCTTGTAAATGAATGAAAATTACCAAAAGCGCCATACATGTACAGTCACGTCTAATAATATGTATACATTTCGGAACGTATGTCAAGGGCATAAAATAAAATAAATAAAAAAATTAGAGCCGACCGTACCTATAACATTTGAAGAGATCCCTCGATTTCTCCAAGATCCCATCATCAGACCCCAACTTGGTGCCAACGGGACCATCACGGGCACCAAGTATCAACGGGGTTATACACGTTCGATAACAAAAAAGAATTAAATCAGTTCACGATTATCGGGGATATCGGGTAACTCCTTTTTTGACGTCGGTTAATTAGAGCGCGGCGCTAAAACTCGCGAGATCTGAACGCGGACTCAGTGCTTGATAATGGAGACCTCGGCCCTCCGAAACTGGTCGCGCGTAGTGACTAAATACACGTCAGTTTAACCGTTTCATTATATTTATAGTTATTACGCCTCACGAAAGTTTCGATTTTACGACTTTCTAAGGTATGATACATTATTTATGTAATTAGAGAATTCTGTCGCTGGTGTGTACGTTAATTTACCAATAATATTTACACCGCTATTTTCTGTTTTATTTCTGTAAATTGTTCCTGAGCATTTCTCAAAAAGTTTGTACATCAAAAGTTTGTTCGATCAATATCAGTAGGCTAGTTGAGTTGATGTGATCCAAATCCAAATTAGCAAACTTTTTGAGAATAGCTCTCATAATGTGTTCTTCCGCTATGAAATCAATCCTAACAGCTGTCAATGTTCAATACATTATATCGTCGGCGATAGTGCAATACCGCGTAACTAACAAATTCAATTTAGGTTCAATTTGACTGTCAATTGTTTGATATTTGAACTCTATCTGGTTTGGTAGTTACGCCGTATTGTACTATCCCCGACATTATATATAATTATGTGATCCACGTTCACCGGAACCTAATAAATTCATACCTGGGATAACTCGGGGCATTTATACGAAAGTGATGTAGCAAAATATTTTATCGACTAAAAATATATCGATGTTATTGTAAATGACAACATCAAAATGTTATTCGACATAAATAAATATTAGGTACTTACTCTTCAATTAAAATAAAAAATAAGTTTAAACGGGTAGTTACGCGTTTATTTTAAATTAGTTTTCAAAGTATACAATTAATATTAAAATATCAATATTTAAATTGTAATTTTGATTAAAATGACATCTGCATACAAGAGGCCCGATATCAGATATGACTAGACCCCGGTATCGGAGGTGCAAAATGATAGCTGTCAAGTTCTTACTTAGGGATAGGTAAACAAACACGTTTTGTGATGTCGATATCGATACTCGATTTTTGTACGATTATTTTTTTATGTATATGTTCAGTGGTGTTCAGAATTGCATGGATGCATGTTCGGAATTCATTCATAAGCTGTCCATGCAAATTTGAACCCTACTGTACAAGGACCATTTATTTGTATATCTTTTTTCGGAATCTATGATAATAATTAACATTTAATACTCGATTTTTTGTACAATTATTTTTTTTTATGTACAAGGGCCATTTATTTGTATCCCTTTTTTTGGAATCTATGATAATAATTAACATTTAATATATAAATCATTACTATTACAATACAAATCTCTGCTTGCTATTACATTTATTATGTTTCGAGTTGCACAACATTGGATAAAAACTTTTGAGATATTAAATACTTATAATAAATTATTCATGTCAATAGATAGTCAAAGTCATCTTACAACGATGTCTTCGATTACTTAGCTGTGTTTACGAGTCTTTTAGCCTAATACATCGTAATTATACATTAGAAAGTGGAGTCACTTCTTGCTGAACACCCTGAAAAATGAATGAAAAACATTTAATATACAATTTGCAGAATACACACAATTTCCAGATGTTGGAATATAAAAAAGCACATGGAGTCGAATTGCCATCAAGAGAAAATCAACAACGTATGTTCTACTAATATTTATTATTTAATAAAGGATATTCCATTCCAATATTTGTAATCTTGCATATCTTGCATTGCAACTCAATCTTGTATGAAAACACTCATAAAAAAAGAAAAAAAATATAAAACCAATTAAACTATAACCGAGATCTGCTTAAGTTTTTCGTCAGTTGTAACATACTTTGGACCAAATTGGAAAACCCAAACTTCAGAAGGTTCATCGACAATTGCCTCAATAAAAAGTATGGCGATGTTACATAACATTAAATAAATATTTTTTAATACATGTTGATTTTGTAATTACGAGTATATACCTAGTCCTAGTTTAGATCGTAAATAGACGCGTTTAATTAAATTCTTAGCTTATTATTATGGTAAAGAAAAATTATCGACATGTAACTTTAATTATCGACATCACAAATATTTTTACCCCATCCCTAAGAACTTGACAGCTACCATTTTGCACCTCCGATACCGGGGTCTAGATATGACATCGAACCTCTGTACTGTAATCGATAATGTTCAATAAGCACATATTTTATTATAATTATATCGACATCTTTTTAATCGATATCAAATCCCTATAACTTGCCCCCAGTTATCCCAGGTATGCTAATAATGATAAGGAACCTAATTTGGATAAGGGAAGAACCGTCTTCCCTTATCCAAAGAATTTCGAATTATCTTTTTCGCTGGAAGTAAGTAATGCTGCGAGCATTTTTGGCACGTTTGGACAGGGGGAGGGTCGGAATGGGGTTATTTAGTTTAGTTACCTATGATAAGTTACCGTTAGTTTTACTTAGTGTTAAGGTTAATTTGTATTTTTCGATTTTTAATTATAGTTACATGTCAAAAAAACCTTAACTAAAAACAATTACTAAATTAATTATTAATAAATATGTTTTGAAACATAAAATGTCAATAATGTCACTTTTTGACACATAATTGAAACGACAAGTGTCAGAATTGACTTCATAGCCCACGCCGTAGTGCTTGACCTTAAATGGTCCCCTATTTGCAGGTGGTCCTAGTCCTGGGTCTAATTATCATGGTCCTGGGCACCATGGCCACATTGCAAGCCGCTGAGGGAGCGTCCGAGCGCTACGACGACCGCTTCACGCAGGAGCGGATAGACCAGATCGTGCAGGACTTCTTCCAGGCGAGACAGCTTGAAGGTCTGTCTGTACATTTCTGGAACGAATGGATCAGCCTACCAATTTATATCGAAGACGTGATCCAAATGTACGGTCGAGGAAATTGAATGTTTAGCAGTTTATGGCTCACTTTACGTTGGACGTGCTTAGTACGTACAACACAACCAATTTAACTTGAACCGCAAAGTGCTAAACATTCAATTTCCTCGACTGTACAAACTTAGAGGATTGCCATACGCCCGGATTTGTGATAAATTTTTGATTCTTAATCCGGACTGCGGCTGAACTTGGCAAGTCTCCGGATTTTTAGTTCTCTTTGATTTTTAGTGGCTAATAATTACTTATGATAGCAAATTCGTATGAGGGGTTGTTTAATGGTAAGCGGCTACCGTAGCTTCCGGATACTTGCATCTCCAAAAGTGCTTCAACGCTTTAGAGACGAGAATTACAAGACATAATTATACTCGTAATCGACACAAAACCATTTTAGAAAAAAACGGAAATGTAACTTAAAAAATATTTAACCTTTCGCTTTCTGCAAAATTGTGGTCATATGGTTTTATTTCTAAAATGACTTATGTAAACAATCGATGAAAATTACAACTCTGTTGCTCGGTTTGACAGACGCAATTGATTACTATTTTGACATGTGTCATTTCGGTAGTATCATTTTTGATACTCTATGCACCTAAGGAGTAAGAAATTGATTAGCGATCCACGCTACTTACAATTAATTATACATACATGAATATTAATTATCTTTTTACTTGATTGCAGGTGCCGGCAATGTAGCGCCGAAAATCGAAAGTGAAAAAGCAAAAGAAGATATAAAGCAAAATAAAGAAGCAGTCGCCGACTCCGAAGTGCAGCCTCCCAATCCGGTGCCGCCGGAATCGCAACCCGACGAGAAAGAACCCCAAGTAAGGCCTAAAGCTGTCCTAGAAATAGACAAGAAACAAAAAGATACAGAGAAAGAAGTAGACAAGATATCAGAGTCACATCCCAAGAATTTGAACAATAAAATAACAGACGAAAAACGTTCGAACGGAGAAACTAAGGATAAAAAGACAGACACACAATTGAAAGAAGAAATAAAACAAATGAGCAATCAACAGAAAATTGACCTTCTCAAGCAAGCGCAGCTAGCGGAGACCATCAAACAACACGGGCAGGAACAGAAAGAGCTAATAAAAGAGCAGAAACAAATCTTAGATAACATCATTAAGACCAAACAGGAGATACAGCAAGATAAAAATGAAGCGAAAAAGATAGCAGTTGAAAGTATACAGAAGATAGCCAATGTGGCGATACAGAGTCTAAGCGCGGTTTCTGAACAACCACATTTTGAAGGGAAAATAGAACCAGGAGACACTGCCAATGAAGCTGTCAAGAAAATAGCCGACGTGGCTGTTGAAGCCATTAAGGAAATTAAAGATAAACCGATAGAACCTCTGCCTTTACTTAACAATGTTGCTCAACAAAATCCGGAAGTAAAACCGGTACCGGTACAAAATAGTGGAAACGAAGTGAAACTGAATGAACCAGTTGCTCAAAATCCTGTACAAAATGCTAATTTGAATCCAGCCAAACCACAAGATATAATTTTAGAAAACAGTGTAAAGGTAGATTTGACGAACAGCAATAATCAACCAGCAGTACAAAATAATAACAATAACGTAGCGGAGAATAAAAAAGTTGTACCTGAAAGTGATAATATAAAACAAAATATTGCTCAACAAGTCAATGAAATGCTACCAGTGCAAAATACAGTAGAAAATAATAATATAGTTGAAAATAAGCCACCTCCGAATATTCCATCCAATAATATAGATAATACACAAGATAACTTTAAAAACGTTCTTGAAAATGCACCCGATCAAAAGCCACATTCGCATTCGCCAGATGAACCACAATCATACAAACAAGGCGAAGATTCACAGAAAACAGACGTCCAAACGAACATACTAAACAACGTACCTTTACCCATCGCTATGAACAAACTAAAATCCGCAGAACTTAAACAAGATAAGATAGACATTCAAAATGATAAACCAAATATAGACAAGAAAGAAAATATAATAGAAAGACAGAAGCGCGAAATAGTAGATTGCACAAAAGCTACATTAAGAGCTGAAGATAAAGAAGTATGCAAAAGCTTTGTTCAGAACGAAAATTCGGCAGAAATACTACCACCGGTAGATTTAAATGAAGCTCTACCGAAACTACAAGATTTAAACATGGTACACCACGTAAGATCATTGAAAAGTTATGACGAAGAGAAACGGAGGTAACAATAGAGTGTAATAAGTGTTGTACGTGAATGTTCCTCTTGAAGAGTAAATTGTCTTGAATTTTTAGGAAACCAATGTGCAATGGAAAATTTTAGTCATAGGCAAGAAAAGAGTAGTTTATGAGCTTTTACACCTTTAAGGTCTCTGTCCACTAGACCGTACCATACCATGAACGTATCAGACGAAAAACTATTCTTTGTATTGAAAAGTATGAGACTATGCCCACTAGGACGTTCCTGCGCCGACCAACACCGCCTCATACTTTTCAATACAAAGAATAGTTTTTTGTCTGATACGTTCATGCTACGGTCATGGTATGGTACGTTCTAGTGGGCAAAGACCTTTAGAGACACCCAATTAGCTTGAAATTAAAAAAAAACTTAATTTTAGTCAGGTTTGTAACGACAATTAATCATTAAATTTCACTAAATACACGGTTTTGGTGTTTATTTATAAACTATAAGGGATATTTTAATATAAAAACACAACAGCTTAATTTCTAACGATATCTTACTTAATTGTCGTTACGAACCTGACTGTAATTAAGGTTTTTGAATATTACCCTAATTGGGTGTCCTTAAAAGTGAAAATGCCCTTATAACATAGGAACCGTTTCTTCAGAAATCTCTGTATTTATGTTTTTGTATCAATTCAATACCACACCATCTTTTTTAGTCCACTAGTGGACATAGGCCTCTCCTGTTACGAATGCGTATGGACGCATTAAGAGGAACATAAGAGTTCTTATATATAGTATATCGAATCAGCCACGGTTCTCAAAAATATCTGACATGCACTGTACGTAACCATGACAATAGAGGTCTGCTCAGATATATATGTGAGCACTGGCCGCTCCGATATACAAGGTGCCCACGAGGAAACGGAATAATTTTAACTAAGACCAAAAGAAAGAAAAAAATACGAATTAGGAAATTTTGGTACAGAAAAAAAAATTGTAATAGTTTTTTACAATTTTTGACTATATTTTCACATAAGAAGTAAATGTTATTCATAAAACTAGCACTTGAAATTAGTTTTAAGTTTTTTTTTCTAAAAACCTCATTTTGAAAGGTTTTATTTCTCACTTTTTGACATCTTCAATGAGGACAGTGAGGCTATTCTCCATAATGGCATCAATGCCGTTAAAAAAGCCATTTGTATGAAAATTTATTTTTTTCAATTGGTAGTAGGAACTGTGAAACTAGGCGAAATCCAAAACAGTATTATATGACATTTTAGTCTTCAAATATGATCTGGAATATGCTGTTAAAATTTTTCCCCTTCACGGGCATCTTGTATATGATGGCACTGTACCTATGAAGTATAACGACGTAAGCCGTGCATTTATTCTATTAATTTATTATTGTTGTCGTTATCGTGGTATATTTTGAATGTTATTTATTAAGATGTAAGATTTTCGACGTGATCTCATACTGTTTTTCAAAATTTCTACGGTTTATAAACGTTTACAAAGATCCATAAATGAAACACGCATAAAACGAGTGTTCTAGTTCTAACGAATACGTCGACTGAATATTAGTGACTAATAAAATAATAATCTTAAACTTTTGTCTTTTTATTTATTTCTTATTCATAGAATCAATCATGGACGGATTTAAAATTGTATCTCATGCTACAAACAAGTAAACCATGGAAAGCGCACACGCCATACTAAATTGCTTTTCAAAAACGGTCCTCGGTCCGACACCTCCTCTTCAATGTATCACGGCAATGAGTTTCAATATCAACCTATAGAAACTTAAACCGCCATTTAAAAATAGTTGATTGTTCCACTAGTTTTGATTGGCTATATTCTATAAACATTTGTCAAAGATGTTGCGCCGAAATATGGGCGGTGTTAAGAAAAGCGCTATGTCCTGCTCATCTTGGCACAATTGAACAATTGTTTTTGGGGGCATTTTTGAGCTGGCGTTAGACGACCATGTTATGGTCGTAGGTGCCGACCATGTATGCCACATATATGGTCGCAGGTGTAGGTTTATTGCTATGGACATATCTGGTGGCGACTGTACAAATGACAAGAAACGTTAAATGCACAGAGCATGGACCTCTTTAGTGTGTAACCTTAGAGATAGAGGCGGCCTTGGCTGTCATTTTCATAGAAATCGACCGTGTCAGGTAATTTTGACATGATAATGTAAATAGTGTTGTGGTATGACTCGATATTTTTATCGATAGATTAAAACCAACAGTTATTTGACTAAAAATGTTACTTGAAAAAAGCTATTCAAACATTCTAATTTTTAAAATCTCACTAAAATGATGTCGTTATGAATGATATAAAGACAGAAAAATTTATACATTTATTTGAATTATATTTACAATAAGTAGGTACGTACTTACATTAAGTTGTTAGCTTTAAGGTTAAAGTTAAACAACAAGTGTTAAGGGTCTTGTTATATATGTTACCTTTGCATTGGTTTGTTTGTTCAAGGTGTGCAAACTATATCTACTTATATTACGTTATAAAACGCAAAAAGAAAATGTAGGTATATCATTTGTAACTATAAATGGGAACTAAAATTAAACGATCAACTGTAAGGAAAGGAGTTTAGATGGTTAGGTAATTTAGGTATTATATAGGAGGACAGATTAACTAGATGTATTAACATATAAAGATATTTTCAAATTCGTAAATTGTACCGTTTTACGTTTCCTTGAAAGATTATCAGATAGGTTACTTGGGACAAGAAACACCTGGAAATTACATACTTAAATTAATATGTATTAACAGATAACATCAGAAATCCTTTAAAAGGTACTTTACTTTTAAAACATAATAAAATTATTTAGCAAAGCTAACTTACCTTGTCAAACGCAGGATGGAGTTTTAAAGTTGGACAGGCATTGGATGACAATATAGATCTTGGATTTGTTTTTACAAAACAGTCATTTTGGAAGTGGTCCGAACAAATTGTGTCGTGTTTTTGCGGAAACCAGTTCAACTTTCCAGTCACCGTTATCCAGCGTTCTCTGACACATGGTTCTATAGGAAATCTAAAATTTAAGTCAGAATTTCTTAAACTATATGTTTTTGTATAGTTGCTTCATTGTCTGCACTCTAGATAAATATTATATTATTGCTAAATATAAATAAATAAATAAATGTTTGGGGGACAGTCTCATACAAATCAACCTAGCCCCGAACTAAGCAAAGCTTGTACTATGGATGCTAGGCAACGATATATATATACATATACATATATATATATATACACATAATTATACTTACTTATACATAGGAAACGTCCGTAACTCGGGAACAATTTTTGAATTTCTACTAACGCCGTTTAGTTGTAAGAGTTTACATAGAGTATCGATAACAAATTCAGCGTCGTGTCTCTTCACTATGTCTCTCGCCCATACTAATTTTATATTGAATTTAATATAACTTTTTTTACTTACCTGTGATAGGAAACGTTTGAATTTTGTTTATTAACGTACGTAGACTGGTTCCTGCACCAGATTACAGAGCAATGTGGCATTCCTGGTATATTTTTATAGTTTATATACCCATGACGTCCCGAGAGGTACTGACAGCACATATGCGTAAAACGCATATGCGCGGCACGGGTTTTGTCTGTCACGCCGTCTCTCTATAGGCGCCCTAAGAGTTCCATTCCAACCTCCTTGGTTAAATGGGATATCGCTGACCCAATAATAGTGTTACACATTACACTTTCGGAGTGATTAACCCTTTGTACGCCAACGACTGGTATATTGGCACCGCAGGTTCAGCGCCAAAGACCGATATATACGTCTTGACCCACAGAGAAATATAGACCTACACGCATGTGCATAAAATTCATTTTCAGTTTTGACATTTTGTTGACGTGGCGTGCGAGTGACAGCTTTTGTATTTGACGTGGCGTTAAAAAGGTTAAATCTCGGTTTAGTGTCAATGACTCAATGAGACAATGTTCAAATTTCAAGCAAATAATAAGTGTAACATAGAACCGTGTCATATTCTGGCAGCGATATATCAATATTAGTACCAAATGAAAGAAAGTTTGTTAATCCGACTTTTATTTCTTAGTGGATAAAGTAAATAAATAAAACAAAAGTTATAAGTTCATAGGCTAACCAGAAGTAACATATTGCATTTTATTATGCACTAACTAGTATGCTTAATTTACACTATTTCTACATATTTAATTCTGGTTGGCTTATATTGTATAAATGCAAAACAAAACAAAATAAATATAACCTACACTTAAAAATAACAACTTATTTATTAGCATCACTTTCTTCTACAGTTGATAACTTTTTCGACCTGAAACAAAAAAAAAAACGTTTTATAAATATTAGATATAATAGTAGTAAATCACTTCGTTATGCACAGAAAAAGTTACAACACAATTATAAAGAAATCTAGATACCAAGGCGAACTTATCCCTATAAGGAATCTATTCCATTTGAAAATATGAGTGGAGATTCGAAAGTTCAGATAGACAAACTCATATGATACACTACACATAAAGAATTAAAATACACTGTCTCTAAATGAATAATAGAATTCACATAAAACTCATGTCATATACCAAAGAAAAAATGTCTAGTTCAGCAACGTCCGAGTTGGAGATCGAACCAAAGTACTCAACTGTAACAGCTTTCGCAACTGATGCCTATACCACTCGGCCAATCTTCGAAATACTGTTTGTTAATTTTTAGGGTTGCAAAGAGTCGATTGGGGTCTGAATATTGGACCGTGATTTATTAATCAGTCTTTAGTTTTGGATCTGCGGTGCCGATAACCAGGTATAGAAAATATGTCAGGGAGTTAAATGATAAATCGGGCTTTAGGCGACTTTAGACTTTAGGTGCATTCAGACCAAGCGAGCATTCGCTATTCTATCACCCACTCTACGAGCTTCGTGGGGGCAAGATAATTCTTAAATAATTTGTCAGCCTCTGTAGCCTAGTTCGCAGTGACCCTGCCTACGAAGCTGGAGGTTCCGGGTTCGAATCCCAGCGAGGGCATTCTTTGTGTATTTATTTATCACAAATGTTTGTTCCTTGGTCATGGCTGTGTATGTATCTAAGTATCTATCTGTTATATAATATCGTCGCCTGGTACCCACATCACAAGCCTTAATTGAGCTTACCGTGGGACTAGATTGATTTGTGTAAGATGTCCCAAGATATTTATTTATTTATTCTGCTAATGCTAGCTGAGCACACTTAAAATCTAGTTAAGAGGTCTCACCGTTTCCCAGTCTCCTTGGTGACGCTAGTGTTGGACTGCGTGGAGGCCCGTCGGCCTCTCCTCGCCGGCGTCGCGGGGCCGGAGGCCTCCGAACCAGCCGGGGAGCCCGGCAAGCTGTCCGTGTCCTTCTGGGGATCATTACATTTAAACATGTATACGGAGCGTGGTTTAAAAATGTTGTCTAGTGGCAAAACAGTGAAATCTACCAACAAATCAATCAGGGAAGCAAATACAAATATTTTATTTCCAAAAAAGGTTAAGAAACGTTACATGTATATTGACACTAGGAGGTGCCTGTCCCGTGGGGGAGTCACAATTTACAAACAGAAGTAACGGACGTTTTAAGGTTAGCGGTAGCAATACTATATTTCGTCGAGTGACAAGCAAAACTTACTAAGTAACAAATACTTACTAGAAATAGAGCTCGTATCTTAGTTCTGATTCAATAATGGCATAAGAGGTTGCTAAGAGTAGTGACAATTTTTATAGTGAGTTTTGTTTGTCAGCCGAAGATTTAATGAATTAAATTACAAAATAAAGACGGAGAGAGGTGAAATTATAACTTAAATACAATTCTAAAGTTTTTAAATGTTTTACATTTAAAAAGAGCTGAAAAAGATTAAAGCTGCACGCCATCCTGAATTGGGCATTTTTCCGAGCGTTTCAACCGCCGTGACTTCGGTAGCAACATTATAATCCGATTTCCGTGGCTATCTCATACATTTTTTTGAATATCTTACCTTTTAAAAACGGTCAAAGCGAATGGGCATATGAGACCCGGTACTTACTGACACTGGCTATACATGAAGTACTCACCCTCAGGTCTGTAGAGGTGCGGCGGCCTTTGGGCGTGTGTAGCGCCTCGCAGGCTCGCGTGAAGGACGCGCGGCGATTCGCTCGAGACGGGCTACCGGGCACTGGAGACCCGGTGACTGACTATCACTGACTGTACATGAAGTACTCACCCTCAGGTCTGTAGAGGTGCGGCGGCCTTTGGGCGTGTGTAGCGCCTCGCAGGCGCGCGTGAAGGACGCGCGGCGATTCGCTCGAGACGGGCTACCGGGCACTGGAGACCCGGTGACTGACTGACACTGACTATACATGAAGTACTCACCCTCAGGTCTGTAGATAAGACCCGGTGACTGACTGACACTGAGTATACATGAAGAACTCACCCTTAGGTCTGTAGATAAGACCCGGTGACTGACTGACACTGACTATACATGAAGTACTCACCCTTAGGTCTGTAGATAAGACCCGGTGACTGACTGACACTGAGTATACATGAAGTACTCACCCTCAGGTCTGTAGACGTGCGGCGGCCTTTGGGCGTGTGTAGCGCCTCGCAGGCGCGCGTGAAGGACGCGCGGCGATTGGCTCGAGACGGGCTACCGGGCACTGGAGACCCGGTGACTGACACTGACTATACATGAAGTACTCACCCTCAGGTCTGTAGAGGTGCGGCGACCTTTGGGCGTGTGTAGCGCCTCGCAGGCGCGCGTGAAGGACGCGCGGCGATTGGCTCGAGACGGACTACCGGGCACTGGAGACCCGGTGACTGACACTGACTATACATGAAGTACTCACCCTCAGGTCTGTAGAGGTGCGGCGGCCTTTGGGCGTGTGTAGCGCCTCGCAGGCGCGCGTGAAGGACGCGCGGCGATTGGCTCGAGACGGGCTACCGGGCACTGGAGACCCGGTGACTATCACTGACTATACATGAAGTACTCACCCTCAGGTCTGTAGAGGTGCGGCGGCCTTTGGGCGTGTGTAGCGCCTCGCAGGCGCGCGTGAAGGATGCGCGGCGATTGGCTCGAGACGGGCTACCGGGCACTGGAGACCCGGTGACTGACACTGACTATACATGAAGTACTCACCCTCAGGTCTGTAGAGGTGCGGCGGCCTTTGGGCGTGTGTAGCGCCTCGCAGGCGCGCGTGAAGGACGCGCGGCGATTCGCTCGAGACGGGCTACCGGGCACTGGAGACCCGGTGACTGACACTGACTATACATGAAGTACTTACCCTTAGGTCTGTAGATAAGACCCGGTGACTGACTATCACTGACTATACATGAAGTACTTACCCTTAGGTCTGTAGATAAGACCCGGTGACTGACTATCACTGACTATACATGAAGTACTTACCCTTAGGTCTGTAGATAAGACCCGGTGACTGACTATCACTGAGTATGAAGTACTCACCCTCAGGTCTGTAGAGGTGCGGCGGCGTTTGGGCGTGTGTAGCGCCTCGCAGGCGCGCGTGAAGGACGCGCGGCGATTGGCTCGAGACGGGCTACCGGGCACTGGAGACCCGGTGACTGACACTGACTATACATGAAGTACTCACCCTCAGATCTGTAGAGGTGCGGCGGCCTTTGGGCGTGTGTAGCGCCTCGCAGGCGCGCGTGAAGGATGCGCGGCGATTCGCTCGAGACGGGCTACCGGGCACTGGAGACCCGGCCGGGGACTCTGACACTAAGATAATAAATATGCCTTGAACATATTGCGAAAACACAAATCAAATTATTTAGTAACTAAATATTTTGATTTGTACTTTTAATTTTTCTCCAGTAGTCACACTACTTAATACTATATAAATTATAAATATTAGATGTCATATACCAAAGAAAAACGATCAAGATCACTTATGTCCGAGGTGGGGACCCCACCTCGTGGGGTATATGACATCTAATATTTATAAATATGTCTTGTTAGAAAAACGCACATTAAAAAAATGTAGGAACAAATGTTAACCACCATTGGAAAAAAATATTTCGGGGTGTTTTTGGCTTTCTTCTTTGTGGTTTGTTTTTCCTGCATTTGCTACGGTTCAGTTGCTATCTGGGGGCCAATACCACAAAACTTTACAAGCGTACAATGCTACAAAATTGTCAACTATTTATATGGGAATTTATACAATTTTGTAGAATTGTACGCTTGTAAAGTTTTGTGGGATAGGCCACTGGTATACAAAACCTAAGATTTGGAGTAAGAGCAATTGGAGTCTCCTTGGAGGACTTTGACATTGATCCGATTTCCTGATGTCTTTTTCCGCAGTTTCTTTATTTTGTACATAAATTCGGAAAAACTTATTAGTACGAGTATGCAATCTGCAGATACAAAATTGTTACGATTCAGATCTATGCAAAGAAAACATTTTGATTCGCAGACGGATATCAGAATTTTTGTCACTTTGAAATAATGTTAAAACATGGTGGGAAACAAATCCTCATTGCCTTGTAAAGGGTTAAATACTAAAAATACCTATACTGGATATTCATAGTAATTAATATAATTACTTACCGACATCTACAGACACTCTTCTCCCAATTTTGGCTGCTTTAGGAACGGTTTTTGTTTCGGACGCCGCTCTCGCGCGAGCTGCAATAACATTGTCGTTGTAATAGCTTACGGATTATCATCTTTTGGATCTTGGGTAAATCGGTTGAAGCCCGGATTGTTTTTTATTTGGTGATTATAATTATCACCAAAGACTGCTTTCATGAGCGTAGTACTTTTTTATATTCAAAACGAATTCCGTTGATTTTAACAGGCAAACAAAAATGAGCGTTTTAGTGAAATGTTGTCGCCAGTTTTGTTCACTGTTGGACGTAGGCTTCTCCTAATAACTATGCGTAGAGACGCATTAGGAGGTAAATGCCCATAATCGCCACGTTGGGCAAGCGAATTGGCGATCGCAGTATAAATGTGTCCACTATGATGACGCTGCTGCCCATATTTTATCAAATAATGGTCAGTGACACTTCAATCCCTTAGTAGACTCTTACGACACCCGCAGGAGGAGTTGGGGTGGTGACAAATGTATTCTTACTGCCGTCACCACACGGTCGTTGTCGTAGTGACAATTAATTATTTATTAACACAGATCTAAACGGTTAAAATAAAACATATTATTGCATAACAATCATCGAAACAGTCGATAAAAAGAACAATCAATATCTACGTAAAAAGTCGGTGCGACAAAATAACGGGGTCTACTTTTGAATCGGACGTAGCGTAGGAAGAAGGATCCAACCTCTGAAATTTGTTACTGAGAATAATGAGTTTTCCTTTCGAAATAAGATTTCAAATTAATTGACAGATTTTTGTGGATTAGATCCTTTTTCCTTGATAATTTGACCGTCAGGCGGTAAAGGAATATGGCGAGCTCCAGACGCCACGCGTTCACAATTATTTACGCGAAATTGAACTTTTCGAATTAATTAAGTCGCTATTGTATGGGCGACATTGAACAGCCGTCGTTGGCATCCGTGGCAAGACTTTCTGTTGTCGCCCATAGCCGTCAAATGGTTAACTGCGTCCAATTGCTTTGCGGGGAAGTTGCAAAAAGCAATAAGCGGTTATACGGAGGGTAGGTACACGGATAGAACATAGTCTAGTCTAGTTACAATGTACCGTAATTGAATAGTAGCGGGGAAGTTGCCGTGTGGTGACGGCAGTAACAATACATTTGTCACCACCCCGACTCCTCCCGTGGGTGTCGTAAGAGTCGACTAAGGGATTGAAGTGTCACTTACCATTCTTTGATAAAAAATTGATGATGGGCAGCAGCGTCATTACAGTGGACACATTACTGCGATCGCCAATCCGCTTGCCCAGCGTGGCGATTATGGGCATTTACCTCCTAATACTAATGCTGCTATACGCATAGTTAAAAGGAGAGGCCTATGTCCAGCAGTGGACTATCAAAGGCTGATGATGTGTGATGTGGGGAAGTTGCAAGTTGCAATAAGCGGTACTCACGTGTCCTGCGTCCAGAAGCCACACAGAGCACGTCTGTCTCCGGCGAGCGGCGCGCCGGTTCTGACGCGTCGGGCGAGCCTGTGCGGGCGGCCGGTTATACGGAGGGTAGGTAGTGAGGGTAGGTACACGGAAAGAATATGCCTAGTCTAATTAAATGTAGCGTGATTCCGTACATCTGTTCTATTCAGGGGCCTACTGTATAAACGAATTACAACTAAAGAGTGAGTACTCTTAAATTGTCGCTAACATAATTCAGTTTTTTTCCTAGACTCTCGACTTTTTTGATAAACTTTAAATTACATTCATAATTTAGAAGGTACTGGCATGTTTTATTCTTAAAATTAAACAGTCACTTGCTTTTACCTTTCAAGATGTCTTCAAATGAAAAAAGTGTTCGAGATTTTATTTTGCAAAAATTTACTATACCTACTTTAGAACTTGCAAAATCGTGCAATACAACTCGGAGAACAGTACAAAGGTCCATAAAAAAGCTAAAAGAAGGTAAAACTACTAAAAGAAAGCAGCGAGAGGGTTATCCCATAAGAAAACGGAATAAAATTTTTGAATTAAAAGTGTGTTAGCTGTTTGACCACAAGCCGGCTATTTCGTCCCAAAAAGTGTCCACAAAAATTGAAACAAGCCAAAGTAATGTGCCAAAATTAAAAAATAAACTGCGGAATTGTTACTTATAAAAAACAAAAAGCCTCGAAGAGAACGGTTTCTCAATATAATCGAGTAATCCGACGTTCTAGACTACGTACGCCTTGTTGGTTCAAAATACAGGTTGCTTAATTATTGATGACGAATCGTATCTAAAGGCTGATTTCAAATCAATACCAGGTAATCAATGCTCTTCTTCCGGCGACCACCAGAGTCTGTCTGAATCAGAAAAAGTAATTTCAGTCGAGAAATTTGCCAAAAAGTTCCTCGTGTGGCATGCAATTTGCCAGAGCGGCATGAGAAGTTCGCCTTTTGTAACCACTGGCACAATTAACACAGATATTTAGATTTAGATTAGATATAGATATTTAGATTTATATATCCGAATGCCTAAAGAAGAAGTTGTTGCCACTTATTCGAAAGCATAATAAAATTGCTCGACATAATTTTGGCCAGAATTGGCAAGTTGTCACTATTCATCTAGAGCTATGGAGTGGTATAATATGAATGCTGCCAATGTTGTACCAAAGGAAAGAAATCCGCCAAATTGCCCATAATTACAGCTGATAGAAAAATAATGGGCAAATATAAAACAAAATTGCGGAAAACATCCCAATCGGCCACAACATTGCCCGATTAATAAAAAAAGTGGATTAAATGTACGAAACTTATCCCAAATTATTCCTTGCAAAATTATATGCGTCGGGTCAAGAGGAAAGTTCGAGAATGTTGTCATCGTGCATTAGACAAGGAATAAAATTGTTTTAGCTGGTCTATTTTGTCGTAAACTCTCAAATAATAAACATTTTTGGGTATCCTTGTACAATATTTTACTGTATTAACCTTTATTCAACTTGCGACAATTTAAGAGTGTTCACTCTTTAATATTACAAGCGGAAATATCTATCTAGCAAGAGATAGAGAAGAGACTTCCGCTCGTAATATTAGTGGTAATTTATTATGCAATGGGCCCCAGTTTTATTTTTATACAATAATGACGAGAAGTGGAGGTAACTGGCACTTTATAGGTACGATTGGAGGAAGAAGGTGTTCAGTAGTGAAACATCAAATAAAATATATAAAAAAAAAATCGGTATCCAATTTGGGTGACTTGGATGTTAACGTGTATTTCAGTATTTACTTTAGAAAATCTTTTCTAATGTATCATTCTATAAAAATATATGTAATTGTTAAAAAGTTTTATTATTATTATCAGTTTTGTACTGGCTGATTCATGTTCTTTCCGTATACTTATCCATCGACAGCGGTAGTTTTAATAGAGGTAGTGACAAAGTATTAGGAAATAGTGCACATCTAATGGTCATTCCTGAACATTTCTCAAAAAGTTTGGATCAAAAAAACATTTCAATCACATCTTATAATATGTCTCAACATGTTTGTATGAATCTTTACTTTTTTTTAATCAAAAACGTATAAAATTTGGTCTTTGACACGAATTTTTAGTAATATATGGCTGAATCAACTTTTTTCTGTCTATTTTTGTCATGGTTACGGTCGCCTGATTCCCACTAGATTTATGCAAAATTGTACTACTTAAACTATGCAAATATACTTGTAGTCCATGTTTGTAAGTGGCCCATTAAGGAAAGAGCTTATTAACATAAAAAACATATCATAGTTTAAGTAGCATAATTTTGCATAAAACCAGCGTGACTCGGGCGACCGTAACCATGGCAATAACATACAGAAAAAAGTTGATAAACCCATATATTACTAAAAACTCGTGTCAAAGACCAAATTTTATACGTTTTTGATAAAAAAAAAGTAAAGATTCATACAAATATGTTGAGACATTTTGGTAAATGTGGTGGGTCTTGTTCAACATGAACTCTATCAGTCTACCAATTTTCATCAATGTAGATAGAAGCCTTGTTCCAAATGAACAAACTTTTTGAGAAATGATCACGTGTTAAATTGAGATTTAATGTTATTGCAAATAAAGCTCACTAGTAGTCAGCAAAGCAACATACCCCCTTATTCATAAAAGTCTCCTAACTTAACAAGCGACAAGTATTGTTTTTTCCTTTCAGTCTTATCAATACAGCGCGTGTATTTCATACGGGCGAATAATTAATTCAGCTATAATATCTGACCCTACGGATCGTATAAGATAAGGATTTCGTGACATGACAGTGACACTCGTATGACGTATATGGGCCTAATTAATTGAATCAGGCGTTACTTGCTCCGTTGCCGGACACCAGACCGACAACATCGTCAACTCGCGATGATGCCTCGTAGAGAGGCGAAACACGTGTCGAGTATAGTGTTATTGGTGGTGGTTTGCTATAGTTATTTGCGTATTTATTTTTACGGCGGGAGGGCGGGAAAATTAATTGCATGCTAAAAATACGCAAGTAATTATAGCGGGTTACACTAATTAACTACACGTTCTGTATCGCGGAAGAACAAAGCAATATTGTTCATCCTTTTTTTTAATTTTCCAAATTTGGACTTTTTTACATTTTTTCTACTC